>BCLH01001730.1:43954-71281 GCA_001602315.1 Zoysia pacifica | reverse complement strand
TATTATTTTTTCTTTTGAGCTCGAATTTCAAATTTATTTAATGCATTACTTTCTCTGTATTTTCTTACGAGAATTGTTTCATATACATTTTCTTTGAAATTTTTAGATTTCAGTTTTGAACTCGAACTCAAATTCAAATTCAAATGTGAAATTTCAACTAAATAATTTTTTAGATAAAATTTAAATTTTTTTAATTTGAGCTCAAATTAAAAATTTAGTTTCATTTGAGCTCAAAACAATTTAGCTCAAATTCTAAATTTGAATTTCAATTTGGGTTTAAAAAGTGAAATTGAAAAATTTACAAAGAAAATGTATGTGAAACAATTTTTTGTTGAAAATAGTTAGAAAGACGTGAGTTTATGAAAATTTGTAAAATTTTATAAAAAAATAGATGGTATAGATATTTTCTTTACATCAAAATGGTTATTTGTCTTCCTGAATTTTTAAAGTAAAATGTTTTCCAAATTTTAAATTGGACCTAAAACAAAAGTTGTTCCTTGCAAAATGATTTATAATTGTGCAAAATTTTATAATTTTTTGCGCATGTTAAGATTTGTGTTCTAATTTATAATAAAGTAAGGACTTGTTGGTTGTCTACGTCAGCAGATACTTGCCACGTCGACTATCCACATTAGGTAGAACCACCACATGGACGTCCATGTCAGTGAAAATTACTGTCCAAACCGCTCGAGAAAGAAAAATGAACAGATTCAACAGATGAGGGGATCTGAGTACCCGGTTTTGTATTTAAGGGAGGAAAACCGAACAACTTTAGCCAAATAAGACTTTTTCCATAAGAAAATACTACTCCTTTATTGGGCCGTCTCCCTGGCAACGAGCTTTGAGTGGGGCCAACGTTTGCTTGCCTTTGTCTTTCTTTCTCTTTTTTTTTTTGGAACGGTTATTTGTCTTTCTTTTGCTAACGGGAGCAAGAACAATGTCCAGTTTTTGAACAAGAAAACTACATGATAACATAATTAATTAGATGGGCCTAGGGTTGACAATTCAATCTTCTTCTTTGATGAAACCGAATCCCTGAAACAAACCAAAAGGTTTCAAAGGTAATTCTTTTTCATCTTAGAAACTTTTCTGGACAAAAATGTGAAACGTTCCTGATTCTTGAAAATATAGAAGCCATATCAAGCTTACTTGTAGAATATCACCACCTTCATCGCATAGAAATAGTTTCCTGTTCCAAATTTCAAAATTTTCATCTTACTATTGGCTTCTTTAGTTTATTTTGGACACGCAAGGGGAAAACCGCCCTAACTAGAGCGGAGGATGGTAAGATGGAAATAGGGGTCTTGGCTCAGCCCAAGGGACTCGAGCATCTGCAACAATCTCCTTAAAAATATCATCCCAAAAAGTGCTTTTTCGGGCCAGCCAAAAAAATTTTGAGGTTTATTTTAATCACCTCCTCTAACGGCTCCCCTAAATATATGTCAATATAGTTTATATTTAGGCTAAGTTAATCGGTAATCCCACGATCAGTTACGCAATACATGGGATTGGGACCCAGAAAGTTTTCCAGATTTACATCCAAATAGGTGGATTTAAGGGGGCTCTGAAAAGTAGGGATGTGTTTAGAGAAGCTGTTGAAGAAGGGTTTTTTTTTACACTTTTTACTCATATTTTGTTTTAAAAGAAGTTATTGGGGAGCTTTTGGGCTCTCACAATCTAAGTTGATCCCTATTAAATGTTACTCCTTCCTTTTTAATTTAGTTGACGTTCTAGTATCTTGAGCTTTTATGAAAATATTTGACATTCTCGGAATATAATGCACGATTTACCTCCAACTTTCAACTGCGTTGACACTAAAAATTTGCAATCCACCCGAGTATCCAGCACAATGCCGAAGGGTCCGGCAGCCCCTCTCGGGTCTTGGAGATTTACACACCGGACTGTCTGGTATATACCGGAATGTCCGGTGACCAGAGTTTCTGACACAGTGCTGGACATTCCAGTAGAGTCGGTTCAGTTAGTTTTGGTAATAAATTGGATTAAATACTTTTCTAATTAATAGGATTCGGATGCCTCGGTTCGGAAGATTGGATATGATAGAAAATATCTAGATTCTATCCGATAATAATTATTTTGTAAGAATTGTTTGCCAATATGTTTTTTAGGACGTGAAAAATATTTTGAAAGAATTTAGCTAAAATCTACTAAAGAAGGAAAGAAATGCTTAAAAAGACATGAAGACGAAGCCCAAATCTGATTTGAAGGTACCACGACATAGCCCTTGCCGAGACGATCGAAATAGATATATGGATCGTCTAAATCGAGAATCGGACGAGGAAATTACGGACTTCACAAAAACCGTCCGAGCTGCCACCGGACACTCCGTTAAAGTGCCGAAGTATCCGGTGACCAGAGTATCCGGTAAGCTCTCTCTGGAACTGGGATTTTGCCCACCGAAGTGTCCGGCAATGTGTCGGAGTCTCCAGTACCTGAGGTCGGTTTTTTTTGGCAATTTTAGTAGCAGTTCAGATCTAATTTGTTTCTTAATTAATAGGATCCGTGGTTGCACGAGATAAAACCATCTCACCTCTATATAAAGAGGTCCAAGTTCGATTGAGAGACTAACCCCCAACCATCAAAAACCTTTTTACCTTTACATGTATCTCTCTAAACCCTAATCCCCTTACTCGACCCTTCATGCTTTTCTTCTCCCGTCCTGACGACGTGTGAAGGCGATTTGGCTGGCCTGCCAAGCCCGGATCAATGCTAGGAAAGTCTTGCTCCGATGAGGTCTTTCCCGAGCTTAATTTTCTACGTGCCGTTGGGATCGTACCTTGACGATCCCGTCGCTATGCATGAGGACGTGCGCACGGTGTGTTAACCTGGATCTTTTCGTCGTCAACATACTTTTTGGCGACTCCGCTGGAGAAGAAGGATAGTGGTTGTCTGACCGAATTATCTTTTTTATGTCATGATTTTTGAGATATCACCAAACAACATCGTCATGCCAACATTAGAAGACTTGCCGGAGGAAGATCGCAAGAGGTTCCTCAAGCATCGAAAAGCTGCCGTGAAGGCACACAAAGCACAAGAAGACCAAGAACTCCGAGATTACTTGGCGTGCTTCACAAAGGATCGGCAAGGCAACGCCAAGCAAGTCAAGAATCCCACCTTGCCGCCTATCAAATCGGAGGTAACCACTACCGTGTCCACATCTGCATTTGATTCTGATGTTGCCAATATGGTTGATGTCGCTGTCTGTGCGAATCTTAACAATAGGCTAGACACTATAACAAAGAAATTTGATGATACTATACGCACGATGGAGGACCGACTTGATAAGAAATATTTCGGCAACACCCTTGATATTCCTACCACTAATGCTGAAAAATCTATCAAACCATTGAATTGGCAAAACCCTAGAACTTCTGATGGGTAAATCCCGAACTACACATCAAGCTGAACCGTTGTTGGAACTTGGGCTAATATTGGGGTGCAGTTCACCAATGCTACAATCACTAATTCAGCTAGCAAATACCAATATAGCCGATGCAGTGATCTAATCCCGTCACATCATAAAATTGCTTATAATAAAAATTCTTTTGATGGGTTTATTAATAGTTCATTGCATCATACTTTGTATCCGCTACTGAATTATTCACCGCCAAATGCATATAGTACACCACCTCCTAATTTAGCTCCAAATCAGTCCGAAACTGATATGAAAATCATGGATGAATTTAGAGCAGAGTTGGTAGATATGTTCAAGACAACATTCGGCCTAGATCCTAAAAGCAAAAGCCGATCTTATCAGAAACCTTACTCTGAGAATTATGAGCATGTTCTGTTTTCACATGGTTTTAAGGTTTCCGATTTTGCTAAGTTCACCGGTGACTATAGTAGATCTACTATAGAACATGTAGGCCAATTTACTATACAATGTGAGGAGGCAAATTCTAATGATATTTTTAAGATGAGGTCGTTTCCTTTGTCTCTCTCGGGTGCGGCATTCACTTGGTTCACTTCTTTGTCACCTAATTTTATTTACAGTTGGTCCCAGATAGAAAAAAGATTTCATGAGTATTTCTTCACCGGTGAAACTAAATTGAAATTGTCACATCTCACATCAATTAAACAAAAAATCAATGAATCGGTTGCCGGTTATATTAGAAGATTTAGAGATACTAGAAACCGATGCCATAGTTTGACAATTTTTGATAGGGACTTAGCTGATCTAGCTTTTTCTGGTTTGCTTGATTGTCCTAAAGAAAAGCTAGAAAATCAAGATTTTTGCGATGTTAGTTAAGTATTGCAGAAAGCTATGGCTAACAAAAATATAGTTAAAAAATTTAAACAAGTGCAAAAGTCAAATGAAAAGATCAATCGTCCTGTTTATATAGTTGGTTGTGAATCTAACAAGATGTACGATGATGATCATGATGTTTATGCTGTTGAATTCTCATGGTCTTCCAAGGCTAGCTCTCATCTTTATGATTCTCTCAAGCCGATTCATAAAAATCGGCAAGAAGAGATGAAGTTTACTTTTGATGTAGCCAAATGTGATAGAATATTCAATGAATTGCATAAAGGAGGCTACATCAAGATGTCACATGTTATTCCTTCAATTGACGAGTTAAAGCGGCGTGCTTATTGTAAGTGGAATCATTCTTTTTCCCACGCTACTAATGATTGCAATTTGTTCCGAAGGTAAATTCAATCTGCCATCAATGACGACAACTATCCTTCAAGAAAATGCAAATAGATAGGCATCTATTTCCTATTAATACTGTTGATCTTCAAAATGTAAAAGTGTTGATTCGGTCCGAGCAAGCCGATACAACCAAAGGTAAGAATGTGATCATCGGTGAAGAGAGGTGAGAGAACACAAATCCTTCAAGGGAAGTAATATTGAAAAAATCTTCGGATGGTAAAGAGTCTTTGAAGATCATCGTCAAGGCCTATAGACTCGGGGGGGCAAGCAAAGAAAGTTCAAGGTGCTTAAGCCGAAGATATGCTATTACCCAACCGAAGATGCTTAAGCCGAAAAACCCTAAAATATGGAGGTGGAAGGTAAACAAACCAAAGAAGAAGAACAAGAAGGTAAATTTCAAACCTACCTTTGGTTACCTTTTATCAAAATATACAAATAAAAAGACCTTTTCAAAGGATCGGTCAACAAAATGTGATGCAAATCTAATTAAAGACCGATCAAGTCCTCATCATTCGAATCCGGTCAACAACGTAGTTAGAATTGGAAGTATAAATGTGGTTATTAAGGAACTAACAAAAAGACTGATTATTAAAAATGATCGAGCTAATCCGGAAAATGCTTTGGATCCTAAGAACTCTAAAAGCAATAGTTGCTCTCTCGGCAAATGCTTTTAGCCGAGGTGGTGTCCCTCTGGCTCAACTAGAACTCAAAAGAGAAGATTGCAAAGATTGCGCAATTAAAAGAGCAAAAATCAGAGATATAGCCAAATAAGTGATCCACCTCACAAAATAGTGTCTCCACGACCTCCTTCATACATCAAAAAAGAATAGAGACCTAAACAAGCGAGTGTAATTCCTAGTTGAGCAATACTAGGAGTTTATGGCCGAAACAATAGTAATTATCGTCTTGAGAACAAAACATAGCCGATATAATAGTATCGTCCTTAGAGCAAAGATGCCGATGAGTTTTTCCACGGTCAGGCAAATTTTGTCATTAGAGTATTTTTTGGTGCGCTAGCTTTGCCAAAAAATAGGAGGGCATATGTTGTCACTCAAAATTTGCAATCCACCGGAGTATCCGGCACAATGTTAGATGGTCCGATAGGCCCTCTCGGGTCTCGAGAATTTACACCAGACTGTCCGGTAATATACCGGAATGTTCGGTGATCGGAGTTTCTAACACAGTGCCGGACACTTCGGTAGAGTCGGTTCAGTTAGTTTTGATAACAAATCAGATTGAGTGCTTTCCTAATTAATAGGATTCGAATGCTTCGGTTCGAAAGACCGAATATGATAAAAAATATCTAGATTATATCCGATAATAATTATTTCGCAAGAATTATTTGCCAATATGTTTTTCAGGACGTGGAGAATATTTTGGAAGAATTTGGATAAAATCTACTAAAGAAGAAAAGAAGTGCTTAAAAAGACATGAAGATGAATCCAAATCCCTGATTTGAAGATTCCACGACGTAGCTCTCGCCGAGGCGATCGAAATGGATATATGGATCGCCTAAATCGGGAATCAAACGAGAAAATTACAGACTTTACAAAAACCGTCCGAGTAGCCACCGGACACGCCGGTAAATTGACAGAGTATCCGGTGACCGAAGTGTCCGGTAAGCTCTCTTTAGAACTAAGATTTTGCTCATCGGAGTGTCCGGCAATGTGTCGGAGTCTCTGGTACTTGAGGTTGATTTTTTTTTTAATTTTAATAGCAGATCAGATTTAATTTGTTTTCTAATTAATAGGATCCGTAGTTGCACAGGATAAGACCATTCTACCTCTATATAAAGAGACTCAAAGCCGATTAAGAGACCAACCCCCAACCGTCAAAAATCTTTTTACCTTTACATATATCTCTTCAAACACTAATCTCTTTGCTCCGAAAAAGTCCCTTTTGAGCTTGAGTTTACAGATGCCGTTGAGATCGTGCTAGACGATCTCGTTGCTACGCACGAGAAAGTGCGCGGTGTATTAAGTCATCTTTTCTATGGTAGTGGATCCCGCCCGCCGTCCATCAATCCCATTCCACACCATGGAAAAAAAAGATAGGATGGGAGCTTGTCAACTGCAGCGAAGGAATTCAATCGGGGGTAGCAGTTTCTCGGCCATCGAGTGTTAGTTGGCGAGCCATCATCTAAAACGACAACCAATTTGAAATGGAGGGCTAAAAATTGAAGAGAAATTCGATTTCCTTTGGCACAACTAGTTTATTTTTAAACTGTTTTTGGGTCTTGGTGTAAAATACTAAGACATCAATCATTTGAACAGAATAAGAAATATAAAAATTTATTTTATTTTGAATTCTAAAGGTTTACTTCACTATTCTCTCTGTTCTTTAATTGATGTCGCTATTGACTTTCAACATCGACTTTGATTATTCATTTTATTCAAAAAACTAGTTCAAATATAGAAAATTTTAAGTTGTGATTCAAATAACTCTAATGATAAATAAAATTATAACAAAATATATGATATTATTAAATGTTTTTAATAAAACGAATGGTCAAAGTTGAAGTTAAAAGTTAACGGCGACAATAATTAAAGAAATAGAGGGATTATGTTTTTTTACAGGGATTTACTCTCTCTGTTTCAAAATATAAGTATTTCTAGATTAAGTCATCAATAACTAATGATGTTTTATAATATAAAATTTATATTTTTTAGATTTATTGTGAAATAAGCTTTTATAAAAATTATATTTTTTATATTAAAAATTATGTATATTTTTAGATATTATTGATAAAAGTTAGAAAACTTTGAGTTTATCCAAATCTAGAATGTTTACTCTCTCCATTTTTAAATTGATATCACTGTTGATTTTTAATTTCAACTTTGACTTTATGTTTTATTCAAAAATTTAGTTTAAATATGAAAAAAAATTAAATTGTGACTCAAATAACTCTAATGATTAATTAAATTATAAAAAATATATACTTTTTATCAAAAATTTTGAATAAAATAAAAAATCAAAATTGAAATTAAATATTAACAATGACATCAATTTAAAAATAAAGATAATGTATTTTAAAACAGAAACAGTACTCCACTTGATCTGCCCCAACGGACACGCCCGTTGGCCTCAATTCCGAAGTGACACCGCAGGCCGGTCTATCAAAGTCGTATCCGTCCGTACTAAAAAAAATTCGAATCGTCTGTAACGGCTACTTTTCCCCCAATCCCCTGCCTTCAATTTGAATCCGCACCCCACCGTCCTTCTGCCTCCTCCCCGCAACCTCACCACCACCACCGTGCGTCGCCGCCATGGTCGCCTCGCCACCACCGTCCTCGTCCTCGTCCCCTCCCCCAAGCGGAGCCGACGGCGACGGCGATGGCGTCGAGTGCGGCGCCATCCGCTGCTCCTCGCCGACGCCAGCCACCCGCAGGAGGACCTCCCCCAACCGCAGCGGCGGGAGCGCCCGCAAGGTTGGCCCGCTCGATCCACTGACCCCTTCCATCTGGCACAGCGGTGAAACTGGTTTGCGGGTTCTGGTTTCCGGCTTCGCGAGTGCTTTTGCTGGTCAAATCGCATCTGTTGCTTGGTCTGTGAGACTGTATGCCAGTGGCGGCTCTGATTTAGATTGTCGGATTTGGTCCGGAAATCGGGTGGAGTTATCTATTTTTGCTTTTCTGCGAAGTAGAGACCGAATTATCCGCTTGTTATCGGTTGCTGAACAAATTTTAGTGGATCGCGATTGCTAGAAAGAAACGTTCTTGCCCTAGTTCTGATTGCTTTCTTCCAAATACAATTTACATCCTGATGTAGCAATATGTGCACGAGTGATTTGATGTATTGTATTGACCATTATAGTCAAATCTTCAGGCCTTATTTTCGTAAAGATCTTCTAAAGCATGTTAACTGATAATCTGTTATTGTGATTTCTTAATTTCACAAAACTGCTTGTGTATTGAGTGATATCCAAGCGATGTGACTACCAGCTGTGCATTTTTTGAATATATAATTCTCTTTTGCTCTTAATTTAAACGAATGCACATGTTTTCCATGAATTCAAGTTGATGTGCAAAATCTATGTCACTATATGTACCACATGTCCCTATGAGTTTTATTGATGGATTGTGCAATCATTACTTTTCTCAAAAGTTATGAGGTTATCGTTCAATTCTTTTAGTGTGAACCATGTTTAAAATCTTGACCACGGAGCTTCATAGGTAAAATTAAATTTATAGGACTTGTGAAATGCAGTGTCTCTAATATGTCAGTCTGAACAAACCTTTTTTATTTCTAGCAGAAGCCAATAAGTAGAATACACCACATTTGCAATACAGCACATGTCAGGAAGTGTTTCTGTTTCTGAAACTGTAAAGTTTTACCAATTATAATGATGCTAAAATTGATAGTACACCTCTCCTCGTTGCTTTGTTACATTTGAGAAGTACTGTCCAATGTGTTTCATGATTTTAAATCGACATGATATCCTGACTTTTAATCCCTCAATGAAGGGTTTCTAGTTTTTTTCCATCAAGTAAATCAGTGAAGGCAAATTTCCATCAAGTAAATCAGTGAAGCTGAGAATAGAAATTATATTAGTATACTATTTTTTTTCTCATACTTTTATAGTAGGTTAAATCACATTTTCAGGTATATATTGTTGGAATAAATATTCGATGCACTTGGTTAGGAAAAGTTACTATTGAAAAAGCCGAGAGCTCCTTAGCTACAAAAAATGGGAGAATTCAGGAAAGTTTCTTAAGTTCTAGGAAATATAATATTTTTACATGCCCTGCATTTTTTTGCTGGTACTAGACAACTAATGGTGATGTTTTCTACATGACTTTAGTTATACTATTACTATCCTTGGTCCAGTAAGCTACTGAGTTCTTTTCTATCGTGGATACATCATAGAATATCTAAATTTTACACTGGAAGTTTGGCTAAAAGTAGGTTAAGTATTACAGGCATGCCTTTTCTGGTCTTCCATTTGTAGCAGGCACATCCTTCCTGTTTTGATGAGCGAAGCTAAATACATTTCTGAATTTTGTACTTGCAGAGTCCAGGGTCAAGAGAATTTGGGGCTGGTGTGAATAAGTCGACTCTGCACTTTAAGAAGTCCATGCATCGCAGAAGTGGTTCCCCTATCCGTTGGACCCCTCGGAAGAAGACTGAGTCATACATGAAGAGAAAGATAAAGCGACTTCAGGTACTCGATGAATAGTTCAATATGATGCTTCTTCTTGGTGGATTGCTTCAGCATGGAACTTTATGATGTTTGGTGGTTCTAATCTATTGCATGCATTATAGCTGTAGTTTTACCTTTAATGCATAATATGGTCCAAAAATTGAAATTTAGAGTCTGTTTCTAAATGAGCATTCGTATGTTCATTTTAGAACATGATAGCATGAAGTACTGAAGTTCTTCCTTTCTGTCTTCTGCAGGAGACTGATGGAATGACTGCGTCCCTCCATGAGACTCTAGGAAATGCCAACCCCCACTACACTAGGATGGCAAGGGAAAAGATTGCAGCTAGTCAGGCAGCCAGAAAGGCGACGGAAGCTCGCAAAGCTGCTATGGTTGAGGCTTCATGGTGCAGAATTCTTCGAGCTGCCCGGTGAGATTACTACTATTTGATTCCTCATGCTCTTAGTTTTTAACTTGATGTACTCAATTTTTCATGTGATATTACATACCTCATTGAATCCCTTTATTTTATTTTATGACAGGATTCAAAATAAAAATGCTGAAGAAGTTATGGAGAAGGCCATGGTACGTGCCACCGAAGCATTTGAGGAAGCACGTGCAATGGGTGTGATGATGTATGACAGGCCAGATTGTCCACATCAGCAGTACGAGGTGGAATCATCATCGCATAGTGGAGGACAATCAACCCACAAAGTTACCGCATCCTTTCAGACTGCTTTTCAGGTTGATATGGAAGTTGCTGCTGCAGTTAGACAGGCATTTCTTCAACTTGCCAACTCTCCCGATTCATCAAAGAAAGAAGAGTTTAAGGATCTATTATCCAAAATTAGCCAAAACCCTGATTTGGCTGAGACTCATGTGAATTCTGAAGCTAAAGAGCAGCTGGGTGATGACGGAAGTAATTCGAGAATCAAAAAGGAAAACTCTAGTATCTGCAGTGTTTCTTCTGATTTCAACTCAACAAAGGTTCAAGAATCCATGAATGTTGTGAACCTTATGGTTGACAGGCTAAAAGCTCTTCATGAAGATGAGCTTGCTTCCCTAGCAGTCATTGTGGCCACATCTGGTCTGAATGCTGTACTTCAAAGTGATCTGGGCAAATGTCATCAAACAGGTACTAGTAATGGCAGAAATTTGGTGTTACTCAGACCACAATCAAGAAGATATTCTAGTGCAGCAAGCTTCGTTGGTGTCCAAGGAACAAACAAAGAAAATGCTTCTGAATTACCGAGTCTGGACAAGTTCCTGGTGAAGCATCTTTCAAAACTCGAAAGAGAAGTTCAGGAAGCAAGAGAAGCAAGCAGGAAACCCACTTCAGTGAAGCATGTTCCCTTAGAAGTCTGTAGCAATACAAAAGCACCAGAATCTGCTGACTTGGGTAGCATTCTTGTGAAGCATATGTCTAAGCTTGAGAAGGAGATCCTGGAAGCAAAGAAGAAAAACCAAGGCTCTCCCATGGAACAAAACTGCAAGGATGTCAAAGTGAGTGCTGAGATGAATGTTCAGTCCAAAAACAAAGAATCTGAGTGTGGCAAGCCTCAGTCAGAAGCTGAAAATAAAAGTGATTTATTGGGAAGCTGTGATGTTTGGCAATCAGGTGAAGAAAGCAATCACATGCAAGACTTTTCTAACAATATTCAAGATGATAAGGAGAACAAAATTTCACATTCGCATGAGCTACCACCGTCTGGTGCAAAGAGCAAACAGGGTTGTAGAAGATTAACACGCATTGAAGCTGCGAAGCTGGAATCGCTTAAATCTTTCTGTACTAAAGATGTCAACATAGTAGATGCTGGCCTTGACAAGATCTTTGTGAAGCCAGTCCATAGGTTGGAGAAAGAAAAGCGGGAAGCCCACGAAAGACAATCCAATGTGCAGAAGCTTGCTCAGAAGTCTGGGCAAAGTACAGCTGTGGTAGGGAACTTAGATGATGTCTTAGTGAAGCATGTATCAAGACTTGAAAAGGAAAAGATTGAATACAAAAAGAGGAATGAATTGGGAGAAGGATGGACAAATGTGCCACATGATCAGCAAAGGAAATGCAACAATGCTGAATCATCCGAGAGTTTAGATCAAGTGTTAGTAAAGCATATAAGTCGACTAGAAAGGGAGAAGAAGGAATATGGGAAGAGGAATGCATTGGAAGGAGGAACCGATGAGCAGAATAATAAGCTAAGTAACAATGCCACGGCTTCTGATAGTTTAGATCAAATATTAGTCAAACACGTCTCCAGATTGGAAAAAGAGAAGATAGAGCTTGAAAAGAAAGGTGGTATGATTTTGCTAAAGAAGGATAATACACATTGTACAGATGAACGAGAAGGAAGTTTGGCTGACATCTTTGTGAAGCGTCCAACTAAGCTTGAGCAAGCCAAGCTAGCTTCTGCTGCCGAAGAGAAATTGATAAGTGGGTTTAACCCTGTTGAAGAGCGCAGAAAAGCAAGGGAGAAGGAGCTTCTCGATGCATGGGGGGGAATGGGTCTAGGGAACTCAATGAAGCCTCATGTGTCCAAGCTGGCTGCTGCTGCTGAAGAGAAATCAATTAGTGGGTTTAACCCTGTTGAAGAGCGAAGAAAAGCAAGGGAGAAGGAGCTTCTGGATGCATGGGGAGGAATGGGTCTAGGGAACTCGATGAAGCTTCAAGTGTCCAAGATTGAGAGGGAGAAGGTAACTCCAGTTCACTGATCCATCATCTATTTAAAAATCCTCTGAAACAAACCATGCCTTACCCTGTTTATACTGCTTTCCAGGCCGCTTGGAGAAAAGCAGAAGAAGAACAGAAACGGGTTTGTGCAGCAGGGGAGCTATAACATTGCTGAACCAGGACAAGTATATCCTCTGTACTGTTTTTGCATTTTGCTGTGTCGTATATACAACACCGAGGCTCCAGCTTGGAGGAATATGCAAATTCAACCAGTTTTTCTGGTGTCATTCTTTTGTTTCCTCTATCTTTATCTTGAATGCTAATATGCCAAAAGCGTATGTGAAGATCAGGACATGCAACGCCGCAAAGTTTGACATCGCAGTCAGCTTATCAGCAGGTTAATAGCATCCTGAATTACTGCTGCATCGGAATATAATGCCGTTGTTGTGCTGTGCTTTTCTACATAAGATAAAAGGATCATAACTCAAATCCATGTAAAGAAAGTAAGTATGATGATGAAGACCAAGTAGGGAAAGTATTTTGTAGGGGCGCCTAAAAGGAGCTGGGCAAAGTCAAGAGAAAACCTTTTAGAGCCACCTCCTGGGAGAAGGCCCTCTCACACGACAAGGAACTGCATAATATTTACCTTGTTGCTCCATAGTTTTTGTATTGACTTTTTACATGAAACGCATGGTCTGCTCTGAAAGTTTGATGAAAAGCTGTGGTCCTAAAGAAAGAGAGACAGAGGTGGACCTAGCTTATAGTAATAGCAATCGTGGTGTCGGTCAGAGAGGATACAGGAAAAACGGGAAATTTTGAGAAAGATGGACTGGATAAAAAATATACTACGAACACTAACCGCGAGGGACCGTTAGAGTAGCATGCAGGGCGTGACATGTTTGAATCTGATCAGAGTAACGAGTTCTGCTAGATTTTGAAGTTCAGTTCGCCCAATCTGATTTGGTTTTCAGCAGCCTATGACTAACACTGACGCTTGCAGAAACGTAAATTGTGAGGCTGATGGACGCCACTGAAACTGAGAGTAAACGTTAATCACTGATTAAGCAAATGGCCGGGATTAACTGAGAAGCTAGCTCCCTGGCCTATTAGCAGGCGCGACTAACTGACTGCCTACCTCCATTCTCTTCTACCGAGTGACAAGTCACAGTACAAGCTTGCAACCATCCTAGTAATTCCTAGTACGAACAAGAACAACACCATGCTTCAATTTGATTCGACATCCCATGCCATCCTAGCTAAGGCTGAGGCACTGCACGAGCCACGGCCCCCGTGGCTGCTGCTGCTGCTGTCTCACCGCCGTCCCTTCGTGGAGACGGAACGCCACCGCCCTCTGGCAGCACGGCGATCCGCTAGCGTCGGTCCAAGTCGACGACGACGACGGGCTCCCCGTGCCGCCGGAGCAGTCCGATGACTGCTGCGCCATGAGGGTAGTGGTAGTGGCGCTGCCGTCGACGTCGTCCCACCCCTTCCTCCGGCGCCCGCCGCCGATGGCCAGCGTCAGCTCCAGCTCGTCTTCCCTGGACCGCCGCGGTGGCGTGGCGACGATGTACTCGTCGGCGGGGAGGTGCAGGTCCGGCGCGCGCCGCGAGTGCCTGCGCCTCTGGCGCCGGCAGCCTGCAGGTCCGCTCATCATCATCAGCTGCTTCTGGACGCGGTACAACCGGTGCAACTCGTGGACCTTTTCGTACCCGAAAAGAAAAATGCGCAGAGTTAGGAGGAAAGCTACCAAGTGGAGGGATTGAGTTGAGCTGAGCTTTCTCGATCGGTTGAACGCACCTGGTGCCGGAACGTCTCTTCGTGCTTGAGCATGGCCATCTTCATGAGCTCCATGTCGCGGTGATTCAGGAGCTTCTCAACCTGCGTCATCGTCCTTCCTTTCAACTGGAACTGGGGACTGCGTTCGACCCTCTTGCTGGAACTGGGGAGCGCGAGACAGGGAGGAGGTGGTGGTGTTTATAGAGGCACTGAGGCAGAGGGCACAGCTTTGCCTGGTTTAGCCTCTGCTCGTGCCGGGTCCCCACTGGCCAGCCGTCCAGTACAGCTTCTCTCGTTGGATGATCCATCTTTTTTAAAAAAAATTGAATAAAATTTATGTATAATTATTATGAAATTCGTGCACTCATAGGAGGCCTAATCTAGTTCGCAGAGCTGAATTGTGCTAATTCCATTTTGCAGATGACAATACACCTGATGAATTGATGAAGAGCTAGCGTTCATGCGTGTTGAAAGGAGCGCGTTGCCCATTCCTTCGATGAACAATAAAGCGAAGTTGAGGTCCGTGTCGCACGTTGGACTCTAGAGACCAGAGGGCGTCGGTGATTTTAAAAAAGCACACGCTCGTAATGCTGAATGTAGTTGTAGGTTTTTTAATATACCTAAAGTAAGTGTTTATTAGATGTGTGTAAGTAAGTGTATATATACTCACACAGATACTACACATGTATTTAGAACTTCTTTGACAGAGCTCTCAGCTCACTAAAATCATGAGTTAAAACTATTAAACTTTTAGAAAAGTTGGCTGGTGAATAGTAAAAAGTTAACTGATGAAATTTAAATGTTAGCTTTTGTAATGTATTTTTAGTTTTTCTACACATAAAAGCTGGAAAGCAACTCTCAGTGAGCTTTTCAACATTTAGTTTATTTTTGCAAAAATTAGATTTTTATTATTTTAAGGGAAAAGTCTACTAAACCCCCTCACCTATGCAACGAAGAATACTTAACCCCTCAAACTTCAAAACCGGTTACTTTACCCCCCTAACGTTTCTAAAACCGTTTAATTTACCCCCTCAACCGGATTTGGAGCCGGTTGTAGCATGCTATAACTTGATTTATTAATACTATTGTACAATATAATAATAATAATAATTAAAATAATAATAATATGTTATTATCACTAAATATACCATAAATGCATTACCAATTAAACAAAAAATAAATATATTAATACTTATAAAATATAATATTATATAAAAAATATATTAATATTTATCAACTCCATCTAGCAGCTAAATAATATATTTTTTATATAGACACTAAATGAAGTTGATAAGTATTAATATATTTATTTATATAATATTATATTTTATAAGTTGATAAGTATTAATATATTTATTTATATAATATTATACTCCCTCCGTTCTTTTTTTATTGTCATCGTTGACTTTTAAATTCAACTTTGATCATTCGTCTTATTCAAAAAAATTGTTCGAATGTATAAAATTTTAAGTTGTGGTTCAAATATCTCTAATGATAAATCAAATTATATGAAATTTCTCAAAATTTTTTGAATAAGACGAATGGTCAAAGTTGAATATAAAAGTCAACGGCGAAAATAAAAAAAAGGAGGAAGTATTTTATAAGTATTAATATATTTATTTTTTGTTTAATTGGTGATGCATTTATAGTATATTTAGTGATAATAACATATTATTATTATTTTAATTATTATTATTATACTGTACAATAGTATTAATAAATCAGGTTATAGCATGCTACAGTAGCAAATCCGGCTCAAAACCGCTTGAGGGGGTAAATTAAACGATTTTAGAAATGTTAGGGGGTAAAGTAACCGGTTTTGAAGTTTGAGGGGTTAAATATTCTTCATCGCATAGGTGAGGGGGTTTAGTAGACTTTTCCCTTATTTTAAAAGCGAGTTTTTTTAAAACTTTATTTGTTTAAGCTTCTTAGTTTCGGTTTTCCGGTTGAAAAAGTTAGCTGAGAAGCTGAAACAAAATGCCAAAGCGTAACGGGACTAAAAACAATAAAGCGAATTGGGGTGAGATGATCGGAGCGAATGGATTTCCAGACAAGACCAACAGGCGCTGGGGCACCTACGTTGACCGTTTGAATTAGCATGCAACTGGTCAATCTTTCCCGCATTGGATGCCGAGTAAAACGCTGTGAAATGAGACCCGCTATCAAATTACTGTACGTTTTACCGTTTGTTCTAACTTCTAGCCCTAGCACAGCCTCTACTCTCCCAGCCCTATATGCTACTAACAACACTGACGAACATTTACAATGATCACATGCATTGCCCCTTGACTGCGGCGTGCCTTTCAGTCTGTCATGCATGGCGCGGCTGGACCGTCGGATGGGCCATGCGTTTGCGCCACCCGGGCCCCTACTACCACAGCTTCTGCTCCTCTCGCAGCGCATCTATCCGCCGACCGAATCATTGTCACATACTGACATTCAGATATTAGTTATTAGTCCATCGATTTCATATGGGCAGAACAATTAGTGCTAGAAAAACATTAATTAAGTGTACAGTATATACATACTCCATAGTCCTACTAGTATAAGCTGAGAAGCAGAAATGATCATTTCTAGTAACTATGAAAAACATTGTGACCTGTAGGAAACTACTCTCTCGAGCTCATATTACATATTACTTGTCATTCTATCTTCCTTTAGTTTTCTCAAATTACTTGTCATCGTCACTTCCTAATCATTTTCCATGTACTTTATCTTCTTCTCCTCTTCTTAGTTACCATGTCTGAGTTAAAGCGACAACTAAATCCTAGTAGGAGTACTAAGATGATGCTGGCCTTGCTTACTTTTTGAGTGAAGACAGCAGGCAGTGCAGCTAGCTGGAACTAGATGAAAAAACACTTGTCAGTTAGTCACTGAAAACAAGCAAAGGAACACAGAGAATGGAAGATCATCATCTATATCTATCCCTTTGAGAGCAAGCAAAGGAACACAAAGAAAGAATCTTTTTCTTCATAACTGACTGAACCCATCCATCTGAAGCTGATCATCTGCTACTCGAATATTGTATACTCAGCATTATACGTTGGCACATATTAGTTTGAGAAGATAGCACAGATACATTAAGGATCCAACGTTCAAGGTAAGGAAGCTACGAGTAGCAGTTAAAGACAAATGATACGCTACACCTAGCGACCAGCAGAACCAGATCATTAGGAGCGAGCAGTACGTACATGGCGATGGAAGACGCAGATAGGAAAGGAAGGTTTGAACCGGAATGGATTGGATGGCGGCGCACGCGCTGCCGGCGGTCTACGAGGTGGGTGCTCCACTGCATGCAGTGGCTTTTTCTCCTACCATCTCTCTTTCTGGGCTCCCTGTACCGATTCTCTCTCTTCTCTTCTCTTCTCTTCTGATTTATTTATCATTTTAATCTATAATACTACTTATATTTTTACCACCCACTAAGAGGTCAATCTTTTACCTCGTTAAGCCACATTATCTCAATTGTTTTAACCGTTAGATCTACTAATCGAATTGTCAACCTCCCCAACCCGCCTCCTCAGCTCCCCGCTACCTCCTTACCTCCCCTCGCCTCACCCTCCTGCCCTCCTCCTCTCCTCGTCTCACCCTCCTCTCGCCCGCCGCCGTCACCCTTCGAGCAAGCGCAGTCGCCAGTCGGCTGTCCAGCTCCCCGCCGCTGCTTCACCTCCTTCCCTGCGTCCCCAGAGACTCGCCGCCACCTCCACTCCCTTGCTTGCGTCGCGGTGGCCGTCCTCATCCTCATCCCAAACCCCACTCAACCTGCATCTCGCTCCGCGCGACGCCACGCTCGACGTCGTCGATCTCCGCCTCACAGAGAGGAACTGTAGCTCTCCACCCTCTCCTATCTCTTTAATCCAGCTGCTTCCCTCCTCTCTCCATCCCATAGAACTTCAGATCGGTGCGTCGACGAGGGGTCAGGGAGCTCACGTGACGTGGCCGCCGATTCCCTATCCTTATCGGACGGCTTCCCCTATTCACTTCCCACTTCCTCATCCCCATCGGGTTCCAGGTCCGCACCCCCTGCAAATCGTGCCGCTCGGGGATTCCGCCCTGTATTGCTCATTAATGGATCTTTGTCTTCCTCATGGACAGGTGTGTATTCCTGCATGAGCATAGGGACATGGCTCCCTTGCTGCCCGCCGGCGGCCTGATGGCACCCCTCCAGTGGATGGACTAATTAAGGCACCGTTAAGAATCAGGTGTGGTCGAGTTTGAATCCATGGTCGCTGACCTGCTTCGATTTGATGATTGACGCATTTTTTTTTTACTATTTTCTTCCTTTGGCCACAGAACTAGGCTGCAGGCTTGCGGCGAAAAGATGCAGCCGATGCTACAACAATGTTAGAGTTCACGATGGTCCCTTCATTTGTTTCTCTGACAATCCTCCAAAGTAACCAAGACATAAAGCTCAATTATTACTCCCTTCCGTTTTAAATTATTAACACTATTTTATTTTTAACATTAATTTTGATCATTCGTCTTATTCAAAAAATTTATTTCAATGTGTAAAACTATTAACCATGATTTAAATTCGACTAACAATAAATCAAATAGTAACAAAATTTCACATTTGAATAATTTTTTTAATAAAACAAATAGTTAAAGTTGATGTTAAAAGTCAACGGTGTCAATAATTTAAAACCAGAGAGAGTATTATTTTACACTAACCTTGCCACTATCCAAATTCATAACCTGAATGGCTATCAATATTGGCAGGGTGCTTCCATGTATTTTGATAAACAGAGTTCTTTTTTCTTTCAACACGTAGAGTTGGATTTTAATTGATTGGCATCTAATGGTTGCACACCAAATGCTCAGACTCATATTCATATTGAGAAGCATAGGTATACTATATTTCGTTTTGATTTTCAAAAATTCTTTCCTGTCCTTGGCTTTGGTTTGCCTCTATCGCTAGCAAAATGGCTTGTGAGTGGTATTTTCTATACCTAACCACATCTCTTTATTGCACACAGCAGTGATGGCACACCCTTTTTGCAGGATCACTAATACTTTGACTATTTTCGTACTGGCACTAGTGTGACAGAACCGCTCTAAAATCATAGGTGGCTCGCCAGTAGAATCATATCGGATGATATTAAACAACAATATATAAATAGTACAACACGAGTGATAAAATATATTATAGAAAATCGATTTAAAGTATTACAATAAGGTTCAAGTTGTCTTATAATAGATATTTAAAAATAGAGTTTTAAACAGAGCGAAAGTGCTACACAACGGTGATACACTCGACGGTTTTCTAAACTTAAAAAATGTCTTACTCTAAGATATGCTTCAGTTTTTGCGGACTAAGATAGGTGAAGAGAGAACCTAGTCAATATACTAGTCCGCAGGGGGTCCTCTATGCGATCCATACTGGGTTCATCCATGATTAGTCACAAGTCTTTCTCAACTCCTCACAAAAAAGAGATAGGGTTACGTCCAACCACTACGGTATTGAGCTACGTCGGTTTACTAGGTTCCATATATTCAGCATATAATTGATACTGTTTAAACTTACTCAATAGGGCCACACTCGACCGGTATTTAACCGACACAGACAGAACTACCGCACACAGAACTCCTCCCCTATTGTCAACCTACAGTTCTCTGTCTGGTCTCACATTCATCATTTATGTGATAAGTTAAACCATCTTATCCAGCTCGCTAGTGAAGTTTCTCATTCAATCGACTTTTACCGTTAAATAAGACTTATAGCTTAGCTCTACATCGAGTTACCTGTACTAAAAATACTTAACCCAGAGAAAAGATTTCTAATATGCAATCTAGGTTTCCAGTCAACTACTAAAAATCTAATACATAGTACATTAACCATAGACAATGATAAAATATAAAACAATTAAAATAGAGTTAATGCACCGTGGCTTGCTTTGAGTTTGCTGAGAGTTAGCACAAGCAAGAGAATGATCAGCAGCAACAATTAGATCTTTAGCAGCAACTCCAGTTGGCTCACCTTCAACGTCGTTTCAAATGATATGCAAATAAGCAAATACATGTATTTAATTAACTCATGCTATGCCATGCCCATGCAATGATATACCATACAATAATATGATCAGGGTCAGTATGCTACTGAGTTTATGAACTCAAATTTTATCAATGAGCTAATTATTATTATATACTACATGATTTCAATTAATTAAAATGAGAAAACTATTCCTAAATTTCGTTAATATGGTTCTTAAAGACATAATTCGACATCTTACTGGATCATTGAATCAAAGAAGTGCTCAAATATTTGACTAAATTTTACAATTTATTAGCAACAAGTTGATTTATAATGAATTTAAATAGCATTTACAAGTAATAAATTATTTATAATTAATCTACAAGCCTATAAATTCTAAATAATTCCAGGACAACACTAATTAATCAGTAGAGTGTAAATATATATTTTTCATATTTTATGAATGCATGAAAATGGAGATATACCTTTATGCATGCTGCACATTATTAAATTAATATAAATAATGCTAATGTAGAAAATGCAACTTTTATAGTTCTAAAATATTATACAGGTTGCAAGGATTCCATTGATATTTTATTTGAAATTTTTGGAGTTGGTATGCATTTTCTTTGATTTTTACAACCTTTCTCGAATTTCTAGGCATTAAACAAAAGGATTTCGGAAATACTGAAAATTCCAGCCATTAAGAGGGACACGAGGCAGCCCCTGGGACACGCCACACGGATGCCCACAGGATGCCCACGCACCGGATCCTACCGGTGCAGAAGATCCGCGCGGCTGGATCGGGCAGCCATGGCGCGCGGTGGCCGGCGGCAGCTCGCCGGAATCGGAGTTCCCGACGATGAAACTCAGATAGCCGAGTACCTAATCGACCAAAACAGCACGGGCAACCTACAGGGAGGGTCTACTTGGCGAGTACCTCGCCGGTGAGCTCTGGTGGCGAGCGGCGGTGCCGGACGGAGGTTCGGCGAGGCTTAGCCGGTGGCTCGGTGGTCGAAACTCGGCGATACTTGATCCTACAGCTTTATGGATGAGAGGAGAAGACCGGCACAGCAGTGGTTGTGTTCGAAGAGGGCCAGAACGAGGTCGTCACTAGCGAGGTTCGTGAGCTCCGAGGAACGCCGGCAATGGTGACTCGAAAAACTGCATAAGAGGTCAATGATTGGACTTAATCTTGGTTCCTAGAGGGGCACTAAGGCAGCAACAATATGGATTCGAAAGGAATTGATCCATTCTCACCTGAAATCCGAGTGATTTCACTGGAAACGGCCGGTAGGTCCGAAAATCCCCATTTGGGAAAACTTCAAAATCCGGTTCGTACAGGATGGGGATGGGCGGGGATCTTAGGGGACATGCAAAAGGAGGAGATGGGGCTTCGATCCGCGCGGTTTGGAGACCTCGAAACGCACTGCAGAGGTGGGGCACCGAGCTCGCTCTGAGGGCGACAATGGTGGACGGTGGGGAGTTGGGTTGTCGGGAGAGAGAAAAGAGGAATGGGAGAGAGCGAGAATGGAGTGCGTGCTCCTGGAGGAAGTATGGTATACAGAGGGCCGCACAGGCGGGCCTCGCATGTCAATAGCAATTCAGCCGAGCTTAATACTTAAATATTTTGAGGACAAAAGTGAAACGAGCAAATAAACTCGAATTGATCTATAACTCCGATATAAATGACATACACATGGTTTTTCAAAGGAACGTAGAAGATATAAAATTTTAAAAATTGTTAATTGATTAGGAGGCCTGAAAAAATCTGCTGCAACGTCAGAAAGTTCAGATGGTTTACCATCTTATGGAGGGGTTCTAAAAAGAACACTCCTGGTGCTCTGAACATTTTGAAACTTGTGAAAAATAGTTGTTTATCCTGTGATCTTCACTTTAACCAACATGCACAGGCGAATTTAAAAAAGAATCTGAAAGATATTGAATTGTGAAAACAGCCACTCGATAAGTGAATTCTGAAATCTGCTGAAATCAGATCACTTTACCAATTTCTGATGTATGAAAGAAATAAATCCTGACCCCCCGAGAATTGGAAACTTGGCAGAGGAATATAACTCTTCTTAAGGAACAACTGTTGTTTTTGGGTCAAGACCAAATTCGAACTAGATTTTAATTTACAGAACTCAGAATATAGGGAATCGTTAAGGAATAGGAATTTAGATTTGTGCCCTAATAACTTGAATGAAACCGTACTAAACTTTTATAATTTCGGGAATTTAATCATTTTCAAGTAATATCTTTGTTTTTCCTATTCCAACACTTTTATTACTAAAGTTGAACTTTCACTATTAAATTCGAATTCAAATCCAAATTTGAATTAATGATTTAGATTTCCTTTAATCTTTGGAACTTTAAGTTTTTGACTTCCGAATTCTCTTTGAATTATTATTATTATTTTTTTGACCTCGAGAAACAAGAGGTGTTACAACTAGATCATCTAACTGGACAGGAAGTTGCAATAAGATTTGACAATGCGCTGGGGAAATGCTACAGTCTAGAACTGTGGGATTTAAGGATTAGCTAGAACTGATGTTGACGTTTTGTGATGTCATTTACAACTACCATTTACTATTGGGAATGTTCATTACGAATTCCCAAGAGTGCAAATACTAAGGAAACTGTACTTAATTTTGTTAACACAAACCAATGTAAGCATGCTATTTGCACACTGGAACACTTTTAGGCTGAGCTTGCTTTTGAGTTATAAAGTATCAGTGTGCCATATCTGAGTTCTGTTCTCTTGTGAAATCACACACAAATTAACTTGCCTTGCACTGCCACAAGCTTCTGCTACTTTTTTTGCTATGTGTTTTTTTTTCCATCGGTCTATGATTGTGTTACTAATTACTGAGTTTGAGGCACAAGATGAACACGATGTTTCTAAGGTGAGGTATTTTTTTTATCTTATAGAGCTGAACCATTAAAATATTGACGAACCTGGTATAAGTCTTCATGTTTATTTTGATTAACAAAACTTTTTTTTTTTACTTTTTTTGTATGTCAATAAGCAGAATGCTAAGGAAACTAAAAGTGACGAATTTGTACATGGAAAAATTTCTGACGGTGGAAAAATAGTTATTGATACCATAGAAACTATTCATGCGGCTGAAAAAAAGCAGGCAGATGCTGATGCTTACATGTTTTCAGAAGAGAAAAGGAAGTTGAAGATGTGTCTTTCACTCATTCATGTTCATTCTATATTTGCTTTGCTATGAACTTATGTTCTTTATTCCTTGCAAATATAAGGAAACAATGTTTGCCTTTACAAAGGTTAATTTATCAACTATCCAACAATCACATAAAATTTGTTTATCAATTATTGGAGCAGTGCACATCTGATCATCCATAAGTTCCCCGAGCAACGCACCGGGAAGTGAACTAGTTACTTAATACTTAAGACACAAAATTAATGAGTCAAAATGGTGAAATGCATATAAAATAAGGAGAGATGTAAATGCATATAAAATAAGGAGAGATGTAAACATAGAAGTGTACTGTAATGAGAAAAATTGTAACAAAAAGTGAGAATGATAAGTAATTTGAGAAAACGAGAGGATGATAGAATAGCAGGTAATATGTGGCGGAGGTGGTAGTAAAAAGATTGTCTTTTTTTTTTATGAAATGCAATTACTTATTTCTCAGATTAAGGGCAAAAATATCAGAGGTTCACAAAAATTAGGCACTGGAGGCATTAAAACGCTCGAGTGAGGTGGGGGAACTAGCGAATCAATATATGAAAGAACCAAGTATGAAGATCATGTCCCAATACACTAATACATACTTGTAGCTCCATTGCTACAGAAGTAAATCAGTCATATGTTTCGGACAGGCTTCACCAGGGTTTGAAAAATCAACTGAAAACCAGCTAGTTTTTACGGTTTTCAGTAAAACTTGTCAAATCTGGTTTCATGAGACAAACGATTTTTACTAAAAACCGACAATGGTATCGTAGAAAAACTAGAATCAACCGGCTTTCAGCATTGTTGAAAACCGGTACTGTTGCATTTTTTAAACCACGCTTTTGAGGATGAAGGATGTTGAATTGTTGAGCCATACTCCTTCCGTTTTTAAATTGTTATCGTTGTAAAATTATAACATCATCTTTATCACCCTCTTATTCAAAAATAAGATAAAATATCATATATTTTATTATAATTCGCTTTATCATCAAAGGTGTTTGAATCATAACTTATCATTTTGCACATTTAAACTATTTTTTATTTAGGATTTATGGTCAAAGATAGATATCTTGGACATATTTGTTCCTCTGAGCACCAAACGCAGGCAACAAACGTGTTTGGTTTCTGCCTGTTTGATTTCTCATTCTGCCGCTAAAAGGCATGCGTTCCAGCAACGTGTTCCAAAGCGAATTTCCTGTGCTGTTTGCAACAACTAACAGCTTGCCTGATTATTGTTCTAGGGGAACGAAAAGGCTGGTCAAAAGAAGCAACGCTCAGATCTAGTATTCCGTACTAGATGCCGTTTCGCCAAGAAACGCATCTGCAAGCTGCATGATGGTGTGCCCTGCTCCATCAGGGATGCTAGAGCACGAGCTAAACTTTCAGCGCCAATCAGGGCAAAAGCGCACCGGGCTCCGTGCTCAACTTTTTTGGTTCCTAGGATTTCGTGAAAAAATCATCTGCAAGCAAAGGGGCTGGTTCTGTGAGATTTCTGTCACCTCCGCGTCGCTGTCACCAAGGTTCTAGAAATCGGAATAGTGCCGGTATATGTTTTGGAAAACAACCGATCGGCTCACTACCCAGTTTTGCTATAGTATTCGGCTCGGTTTTTAGCTAAAATTGGCGCTCCGGTGAAATCGAGCCGGACCGATTTCTTCGGTTTTGAAAAAAAAAACCACTAACTGTCATCAGCCATTCTCGGATATGCACAGATTAATAGTGTGTTTAATATACCTGTATCATGTGCATTGTTTGAATTCTTGGAGAAAGTGATGAACAGGCACTGCAGTTCAAACAAACAATCTTCAAGCTCTTCAAGCATGCAGAAACAGCCGCATTGGTGCCCATGGAGATCCACTGAAACTGTAGTTTCCATTGATACCTCACTCCCTCCGTTCTCAAATTTTCATGACCGATTAGTTTAAAATTAAACTAACCAGCTATGACAATTTCGAATTGAGTATATATGTGACATGCTGCATTGGCTATGCTATGAGAAGTGGAAGGATGCTGCTTGGTCATGTTTCCCGCAGAAGGTGCCCCAATGCCTCCTAAATCTAAGTTAAATGGCATGTCCAGGTAGCATGTCCCAATATGTTTGAATTGCTCAGTGTCCAAGCTAGACCAGAAAAGAAAACGACGCTGTTTGCTGCATTACTTCAAGTATATGGGATTTTTTTTTTTTTTTGCAAAGGAGATGAATGGGAAAACTGAGCTTATCTTAATTTGCACTTATTGTGTCATGCCCTTGCCGATTTTGTGTCCAAGGGGTGCTATTTACCCGAAAGAAGTGTGTGTATTGTGCAAAAGATTGAAACCATTGATCGTCAGTGACTTTAAGCTGGCCATCAGTGTCTGCAGCTCAGATGTACAAATGGGTTGGTGATATATCATAAAAGGTGCTAGATAAAAGATAGTACACAGCCACGCCACAGACCCTATATAAGAGTGTTCCTTTAAAAATAGGAGGCCCAGCTTCATCCTTCAGCATTCTTTCATCCTTATGTAAGTTGATTATAGCTGCTTCTTGATAGAAACAGGAGGCATAAGGGAACACCTCATTGTTTTTTTCTACAGTCCAACTAGGAGTGCTTGCTTTCGTTGTTATGGATAGTCATGAGAGAGGGCGACAAAGGGGTTACATCCCACTCGATCAAGGACGGATGTATCCCTGAAGTCCTCAATGAGGTTGTGCCGGATTGTCAGAGCACACCATTTCTTGTCAGTTACCTAGTTGCACCCACCCATTCGTGTAATTTTGTTCATGCATGATCTTGTAACTGGATCATATCATGCTTCCGTCATGATTGATCCTTAGCAAACATTGGATGTTGGCTAGCTGTGCATCTTCAAATTAACAAAAATAGAGATATTTTAATAATTGTTAACAATTGTGTTGTTTCTTTCATGTCTTGAAGATTAGACAGATGAAACATTTTTTCTTTACAGTTGATTTTTTTCATTTATGTAAAGCACAAAATATGAGCAAGTTCGGAAATATGAATTCCATTGAAATTTTGAAAATGGCCACAATGTTGCAGCTGAACAGATGCATTCTACAAATCTTGTGACTATATTCAGATGGACCTCTTAAAATGATCACATGATAAAATGGCAACATTAATTTAGGAATGAAGAGAGTATAAAATAAGGAGGAGAGGTGTAAATATAGAGGTCGCGTAGTAAAAGCTTTTTTTTCTTTAAGACATGCAATTACTTGTACTTATTTCTCATGTTAAGGACAAAAAATTGAGGGCCCTATCACTGGGTTTTGCACAGACCTCTCCCTCACGATAATACAAACATAAGGGGACAGAAACGAGTCCAAAGTGCAACTTCACTATTATTCATTCGGTGCAACAAACAATGGTACAGCAGAACAGCACGCAAGGACACGAATCTTTACGATGATCACTAGCTCATCAACAACGCTTTTGAGGATGAAGGACGTTGAGCCATATGTATTTTTCTAGCTTTCACATTTCGGCAATCAACTGATGTAGAATATGCTTGTCACAACTCATAAGTAGGGCTGAACGGATGACAATCACAAGTTTATACATTCGTCTTCGGTAAGCAGCACAGCCATGCCTTTAAGTAGCTGCTCCAGAGTTCCAAATTTTAGTCATAACACCACAGATTTAGGACATTTGCTGACTGAATGCAGCCAGCAGACGTGTGTGATTTACTGTCGATTTCTCACTCTGCAGCTGAAAGGCACGTGCTCCAACAACGTGTTCCAAATTAAGCGAATTTCATCTGCTGTTTCTGGAACAAACTTTTAATACAGTACTAAGAATGATAGCGTTGGGCGTGGCTGGGATGCAGCAGCTTGCCTGATTATTGTTCTAGGGGAACGAAACGAAAAGGTTGGTTGAAAGAAGCAACGCTCACCGCCCCCCA
>BCLH01001730.1:0-43920 GCA_001602315.1 Zoysia pacifica | reverse complement strand
GCGCATGATGGTGTGCCCTGCTCCATCAGGGATGCTAGCACGAGCTAAACTTTCAGCACCAGTCAGGGCAAAAGCGCACCGGGCTCCGTGCTGAACTTTTTTGGTTCCCAGGAGTCCATGAAAAATTCGGCTACAAGCAAAGCCGCTCCTCTGCCACCCCGCTGGCATCGGATGTGTAGGCGGTGTCGACTTGCGTTTGGGTGTGAACAATCATATCTGTTAATTTAAAATTAGTGAGATGTTACGATGCTTAAAATTAATCAGAGCTGTTTATTTGATCAGATCTGACTGTTAAAAATAGAAAAGTACCTAAGTTAAAGTATTAAAAGAGTGGACCTAGTAAAAAAATGATGGGCTCAGTACCAAGGTTTAAAAATCAGTGGCTGAGATTAATTAAAAAAGTAGAGGTACCTCCGATACTTCTCAGGCACAGTAACACCTCTCTTAAAATTAATTCTAAAAACTTACCCTCTTCATCCCAATTTATAAGTCATTTTAAGCCTATTAAAAAATAAAGCAAAAGACTACCATCTAGGATGTAACAGGGAAAGAAAAGTTCTATTGGCATTAGAAAACCTGAAAGCTTGAAGTTTGCAGTCAACTAAGGCTGTCTTCCAGGAGTGAATGTTGGGCATTCGGTTATCAAAGGTAAATCCATTCCTCTGTTTCCAGATGTTCCAGGCAGCTACAACGAAAAATTCCATTAAAAGAATTCTAACTTGAGTAAAGCGTTTTGGCCTGTTCCAGCATTTTGAAGAAAGATGGGCTGTGATTCCACTGTATATCTAGACAGCTCCAACAATCTTTACTGAATTGACAATCAAAGAAATAAAGAAATTTCCCCACATTGTAGGTCGCACAGAATGCAGTTATCTTTTCTATTTTTTGGGTTTCATACACAAGGTAACCCAAGAAGGATGAAGTTATTGTAAGACAGATGCGAAGCGTCCTAATATGATGTATATGATGTCTAGGATTAATTCTACAACATCACTGTGTCTTCCCTTCATTATTCTCACCAGAATCTCTAACGCTTCTAAATTTGATGAACAACAAATAGCTTTGGTAGTTCATAAATTGATCGAATTCTGTGGTGAATAAATTACAAATGACACATTATATATAGCGACACTGCAACTCCAGATCAGTACAAAAACCAACAGATTAATAGGGGCGTCATGTGCTGGATGTACTGTATCATGTGCATACTTTGAAATCTTGCAGAAAGTGATGAACAGACACTGCAGTTCAGACAACAATCTACAAGCTCTCGAAGCGTGCAGGAATGGCCGCATCAGTGCCCATGGAGATCCACTGAAACTGCTGTTCTCACTATTATCTCACTTACTTCATTCTAAAAGGCAGATTTGTGCCTTACATCTTAGAAGATGAAACAACAAACCCCTGATTTACCTTAGAAGGGCTCAGTTACTCAGTCCAAGCACTAGTCAAAAAAGAAAACAACGCTGTTTGTTGCATTACTTCAAATGAATGGGAAATTTGACCTCATCTTAATTTGCGCATATTGTGTCCTGCTCTTTCCGCTTGTATATCGATTTGTGAAAAAATTAAAACATAGATCGCCAGTGACATTAAACGCCATCCGTATATGCAGCTCAGACGTACTCTTTGCGTTCACTTTTATTTATCATTGTAGTTTTAAGGATGAGAATTAAGAAGTGAAAAAGTATTGTACACCACAGAAGAGGAGAAAGATAGATATATATTAAGAAGAGAGAAAATATATTAAAAGAAGAGAAAATTGCATTAAGAAATGAGAATAACAACAATTTAGAAACAAATTTTGAATAAATAGAAATGAACAAAAAGAGTACGTATGAGTCAGTGATCTATCATAACTTCAATATACGCTGCCACGCCACAGACCCTGTACATGTAAAGAAAAACGAGCAACACGGGTCCTCCTTCAGAAATAGGAGGCTCCAGCTTTATCCTCACGTATGTTGATTCTAGCTGCTTCTTGATGTTGAGGTGACCAGTATTAGAAATAGGAGGCATACGGGAACACTTCAATATTTTGCTCAACAGCCCAACTAGGAATACTTGCTTTCGACCTTATGGTTAGTCGTGAGAGAGGAAGATAAAGGGGGGCCACATTCCACTATGGATGCCTCGAGGACATGGCCATCGTTGTTGTGCTGGACTGTCGGAGCACGTCATTTTCTGTATATTGCCTGGTTACACATACCCATTCATGCTATTTTGTTCCTATAGGGTTATGCGACTGGATCATATCATTCTTCCTTCATGATTGATCCTAAGCAAATCATGGATGCTGGCTTATGCTATCTGTGCATCTCAAAAAAGGAATAGAGAGATTTCAATCATTATTAACAATTGCACTGTTTCTTTCAGGACTTTAAAATATTTAGACCGTGATGAAACTTTTTTATTGTACAGTTGGGCTTGTCATTTACATAAAGCAAACAGTATGAGCAAGTTTAGGAATATGAATTTCAATAAAATTTTGAAAATGGCCCCAATCATCGGCAGACCGAAGTCCCGGCGAGCTTCCTTGTGACACTCAGCGCTAGACTAAGGCCCTATTTGGTCAAGATTATAGAGCTGTTTTTATAAATTATTATCACAACTTATGCTATAATCTCTATCAAACACTTAAAACTCATAAATAATTATGTTCATAATTACTTATAATTACTTTTACATTTTATACTAGCACCTATAAGCTATAAATAGTTAGTTTTAACCACTTCTTCCTTACCACCACCAATAATCTATACCAAACGGTTTTGACATAAAAAAAACAAATTATACGGATAAGTTGAATGAGTGATTGTCATGCATAATCTAAAGTATAAGCTATTTTTAAATAATCATAATCCCTACCAAAGATTTAACACAGAAACACTTCTTCAATCGTGTGCTGTTGGCCACCCAACTCAAATACGAGGAGTCACCTGTGACGTCCCCAATTTGCAGCGACGTTCCCAGATCCACAAGGCACCGTGGCTTCGGCGCACCCGGCTGCAGGCATCGACGTGGTTGGTTGCTCTGATCGGCGGCATACGGATTTTGAAATCTATCAAATCTCAAGGACACCGCCGCTCAACTAATGACAGATAATAATTGGAAGGTTAGTAAAACTTGTAATCGAATTGATCTTTGCTCTTGATTTTTACTGAATACTTGTACTTGCTTGATAGATTGTTTTATCATCAGTTCATCAATGGACCAGTCATTAGTGCCCCAGCTAGTTGCTTATCTATGGTCAGTTTTTTCAGGGGTAAATTACTTATTTCCCAAATCATAGAAATTTATACTTTATTTACCGCGAGCAAATTAAGGATCTAACTTAGGACCATGGCGAGCAAATACGCTACACCTAGCTATCGGCAGGACCAGATCATTACGAACAAGCATCTAGGACTACATGGTACCATGGCGAGCCGCGAGCGAAGACGTAGGCAGGAAAGGAAGGTTTGAACCGGAATGGATGGGATAGCGGCGCACGCGGTGTACGAGGTGGGTGCAAAAATTCCCGGCAGACGGTCTGTAACCCGGCGCTCTGCGGCCCCGCGGTGGATGTGTGACACGTGGAGTACAAGACCGATCGAAGGGCTCCCAACGACACGACAGCTTCGCTGCCTCCTCCCGCGGCTCGATCTCAGAAAGCCGAGCGAACTCCAACCGGCAACCGGCTCCATCGTCCAGCTCAAAGCGGCCCTTTTCTGTTCCCTATTCTCTGATCTAACTTAGGAGCATTTGCCATTTTACTTGCTGCACTTTGGAGATGAAAATTAAGGTGGGGAGTGAAATGTCGAGATGCATATTAAAGAAACAAGTATGAAAATCATATCCCAATGAACTACTACATACTTGTATAGCTGCATCACTAGAGAAGTAAATCAGTCGTATGTTTTGGATAGGCATCACTTTGCTCATCAGGTATTTACATGCTTTCAGCTATCAAACTGATGTAGAACATGCTTGCCACTCACAAGTAGAGCTGAAAACGGTACAAAAATTTCTCGTTCCAACCACGTTTCGTTTACTGTTTTTCCGTACCGTTTTCGGATAGACGGAGAAAAATAAAAATGGTAACGAAAACGGTATGTCTTTTTTTCCGACTGTTTCAGCGAAATTCCGTTATTAGCGGAATTTTTTTCCCTTTTTTACCTTTTTACCCAAATACGGTAATGAGATCTCATTTAAATATGTTTTATGAAAAATAAAAATTAAAAGCTATGAACCAAACAACCACTTATTGATCTATGTTGTTGAGTTGTATGTTGTGAATTTAATTGCAACTTTTATTATATATATTGTAAGATTTAGACTATACAGTGAATGTTCAATATTTATTTTATTCGTATTTTTGACATTTTTTTCGGTTACCGACCGTTTTGTTTTGTTTCCGAATTCCGTATTTATTCGTTCGTTTTTGTTTTTGGCTTTTTTATTTCCGTTTCCATCTGATGTTGTAAATATGAAAGTGAAAATGGTTGAGGTGTTTTTTCGACTGTCAGCCCTACTCACAAGTTGGGCTCCACGGACGACAACAAGAAGTTTATCCCTTCGTCCTCAGCAAGCAGCACGGCTAGGCCAAACATTTCAAGTAGCGACTCCAGGATTACAAATTTTAGTCAGAACACCACGAACATTTCAACTAAAAAGGCACGCGTTTTTCGGCAACGTGTTCCAAATTAAGCTAATTTTCTTGTGTTGTTTCTGGAACAAAACAAACGTTTAATAAGAACGATCATGTTAATTGGGCATGGCTGGGATGCAACAGCTCGCCTGATTATTGTTCTACGGGAACGAAAAGGCTGGTCAAAAGAAGCAACGCTCAGCTCAGCTCTCGTCAAAAGAGGTAATTAGTTGAGCTAATTCTTCAACTAGATGAAAATCAGAATCCTCCACCGCGTTAGCAGGCTGGCAATCTCCAGTCCAGCGCATCCCATTTTCACGCGTCACTCATGTGGGTGAAATCATATTTAAATTCTACTTTGACACAAGAAAGACTAAATGGATTAGCGAATAACACTTGAAAATGATGTCTTGGAGCAGATTAAGTATAAGATATAATTGATCACCTCAAAAAATACTAAAAGGATGCTGCTTTTTAGTACTCCCTCCGTCACATTTTATAAGTTGTTTTAGGTCTAATCATGAGAATTAAGAAAAGTGAAAAATGTAGAATGTTTTGAAAAATGAGGAATAGAGATATAGTGAAGATGTATTGGGAAGAGAAAAATATGACTCGAGAAGTGAGAATGACTTATAATTTGTGAAAACTTAGTTCAGAGTGCCTTGCTGGCTACTTCGTCGAATGCAAAGTGAGTAGAAAGAGTACCTCCGTTGATGTCAATTTTTTGGGAGATTATTGGTTGCTTGGAGCTCTAAGAAATAAAATGATGTGGCTCTCTCAACGGCCGAAGCGGAATATATGGCAGCCGGTGCTCGTTATGCTCAACTTCTCTACATAAAACAAACTCTCAGGACTATGAATTGGTGTATAATCAAATTTCACTATATTGTGATAGTGAGAGTGCTATCAATATGGCTCTTTATAAGGGTGATCATGGGTAAGCTAAACATATTGAGGTCAAGCATCATTTCATATGGGATCATATGAGCAAGAAAGATATTGAACTTATCAGTGTGAGGACAAATGATCAATTGGCCGATATATTCATGAAGCCCTTTGATGAGAACTTCAACAGGCTAAGAGGCGAGCTCAACATTCTTGAACTTTCAGACTTCATTTGAGTATCCTCTAAAGCTTAGCATTTTCATTGTTTCGTTGTCATAAAATTCAAGATTCCCGAACATGCACATTCAAATATGATATTATCAAACGCGAAGTCACCATTGGTGGATCGATGTGCCTTCTATAAGAAGGCATGTCAAGAAGAGCTGCAACCGATGTCATCAAGACCTTATTTGACACCATTAAAGCCCTCATGCAAAGCAGTTTACTCTTAGATTTATGCACACTAGTAACCCCTAAGGTTATGATACTAATAACCCTCTGTATTCATGGATGTTATGGCTCATAAACAGCTACTTTATAACTCCTTATCCTTTAAATTGTAAAAGGGCCACAAAGAGAGACTCTTAGGGGCATCTAGAGACTCACCCAAGTAGCTCTCACTCACCCAGGACACCTTCTATTCCCTCTTGGGAAGACATTTCACTGGCTATTCATAACCTTAGACAATACACGTCACACTAAACGTAGGGTTATTATCCTCGAGAGGCCCGAACTAGTCTAAATCTTTGTCTCTCTCTTGATGAATATTCATACTAGTAAAGCGTTTTCGAACCAAATATCTGCCGATCTCGACCCTTCGGTCGAGCGTCGATAGAGGCGCGTCAGGTAGGGGGTGCATTGTTGAAGATTCGTCAAGATTTCAACAAATCTTCAACGTATGCGTGCGTTCATCTCGATCAATTCGCCGCCGTCGGTTGTCAAGAAGGAGGGCAAGTCGTGTTTTACTATGCTCTCCAAGAAGTTTGTCTGCATCGGCACTCCGCATCGGGACTTTATGCTACATTGGGCCTTCTCCCTTGTCCCTTTGGATGACCAAGCAAAGAGTGCTCATCAAATTGCCCGAATAGACAAAATATCTTCATTCAACAAATCGCTCGAAGTCGGTGCCACCACCCGAATTCTCCATCCCGTTTGATGTGGCTCTTATCATCAAGCTCACAGGAGAACAAGCATCGGGGTTCACTGCAGTCACCGAATATACATCAGGGAAGTTTACTTATTTACAAATTTAATTGCATTCTTTTTCTATAAACCTTTTTGGCTTCCTGAGCAATTACGAATGCACATATTTACTTATGCATGTTATAGAAGCGATAAATCTGATTAAATAAGGATTATCTCGTGCTCCTTATATCTTTTATTATTTTTCATATTTAAGCAAATTAATTGCTGACAATCCTCACTTGATGTTGTGCACGCTTGTCTGCCTAATAACTGTTGTCTCATCGGGAACCAAGAGCTGAGTGAGCGAAGCCGCGTCCCTCGTCGGGAGCCTGAGCTGCATAAGCCATCAATTTCCTCCCTGTCTGATTGGAGACTCACGCCCGAAGTTTGCGACTGGCTCAAAGCCAGCCACTTTTTGTCTCATTGGAAGTCACAGCCACTTCGGGAGGGCTTCATCGGGTATCCTGCTTCACCGGGAATCATCCACACTGGAGCTGGTCTCAATGATTTTACGTCATCAGGTATCCTGCCTCATCGGGAGTGGCTATCATTGGGAATTTAATTGAATCACCTCATCGGGGAGCTCAGCCTTTTATGCCTCATCGGGAGAACTAACCTTCGGCAGCTCCCTCAAGCAAACTGTCGACTTATCAGCCTATCTCAAATTATCTCAAATAAGATGTTCTGACTATTTTTTACTATTTAATTTCTTTACATGCAGTATTGCATTCAACGGAATAAAGCTTCGGGCAGACTCGAACTTTAATTTTTCTTATGCTTATTTTATCAAGCATTCATTAATTTTAAATATATCAGTGTCGTACATATTACAGAATTTATTTCTTTAAATATTTTAGTATGATATTTACCTACTTATTACCAGCTAACAAGGATATTTTTTAAGCCCCTATTTTCTAGGTACTTCTTTAAGTAGGGTTTTTGAAATTTTTTATTATTTTAGAAATTTACACAGAATATTATTTATTATTCTGGATCTCCAACCGAAATCTTTTTTCATTATTTTGGATCTACAATCAGAATTTTTATTGATTATTTTGGATATACAACCGGAATTTATTTGATCATTTTGGAAATTTAACAAGACTATATGATATTCATCATCAAAATTTTATCTTATTGATTATCTGAAAATTCATCTGTATTGTGAATAGAGCTTTAATGCTCGGAAGTTATAACTGTGCTACTGATGATAGGTTGTCTTCTAGCTTGTTTTACTCTTGCTTAGTGCTTTCTTGCTAAGAGTTGATTGCTAGTTTTGCTAGAAAGTAGGAAGAGTGAGAATTCAGCTTAGTAGTGTTAGTGCCCGATTTAATTCTCCCTTCTCGGTCAGTTGATTTTCAGTTGGGCATGGCTGGGATGAAGCAGATTGCGTGTTTATTTTTCTGGGGGCACGAAAAGGATGATAGAAAGAAGCAACGCTCTGCTCTGTTCCATAGATGCCTTTTCGCCAAGAAACGCCCCTGCATGATGGTGTGCCCCACTACATCAGGAATACAAGATCACCAAAATAACTTCTTTAAGAAAAATAGCTTAAAAAAACAGCTTTTCTAGAAAAATAGTTTTTTTTATTAAAAAAGCACTTTTCAAACTGTTTGGCAAAACGTTTTTTACTGTGGTACCAATGTAAAAATAAGTGAAAAAATAACAGGAAGCTATATTTTTAGTGTTTTTGGCTCCTAATATAAATTAGAGAAATGCTTCCTGAGAAGAGGAGATAGAAGCACTTTTTTTAAAACCGTTGGTGGAGTTCTTATAGAAACCGGAGCAGAAGCAATTTGTGTATCCATACCAAAGAATCTCTAAGCCTGAACTTTCAGCGCCGATCAGGGCAAAAGCGCATCGGGCTCCACGCTGAACTTTTTTGATAACTAGGAGTCCGTGAAAATTCAGCTGCACTCAAAGCCGCTGGTTCTCTGAGATTTCTATCACCTGCCGTCCTCGGATACTTCTATGTACTAGAGTGTGTTACGTGTATCATGTGCATTGTTTGTATTCTTGAAGAAAGTGATGAACAAGCGTCACAGTTCAAACAACAATCTACAAGCTCTGACAGCGTGCAGGAACGGCCGCATCGGTGCCCATGGAGATCCACTGAAACTGTAGTTTCCACTATCACCTCACTCCCTCCGCTCTAAAATTATTATGCGTGTTAGTTCAAAATTAAACATAACGGTGACAACAATTTCAAAATAGATGGAGTATGTGACATGCTGCATTGGTTATGCTATTTGAAGTGGGAGGATGCCTCTTGGTCATGTTTTCCACAGAATGTGCCCCAGTGCCTCCCAAACCTAAGTGAAATGACATCTCCCTGGTATTGAGTCCCGAATATGTTCTAGTAGCTCAATGTCCAAGCACTCACAAAAGAAAACAACGCTTTTTGCTGCATTACTTTGAATATATGGGATTGTTCTTTGCAAAGGAGATGAATGGGAAAATAGAGCTTATCTTAATTTGCACTTATCGTGTCCTGCTCTTGCCGGTTTTGCGTCCAAGGGATGCTATTTACCCATAAGAAGTGTGTGTACTGTGGAAAAGATTGAAAACATTGATCATCGGTGACTTTAAGCTGGGCAGATATATCATAACTTCAATTTTCTCTTCTAAAAAAGGCGCCAGATACTAAAAGATATCCCACCACGCCACACAGACCTTATATATGTAAAGATAAACGAGCAACACGCGTGTTCCTTCAGAAATCGGAGGCTTCAGCTTCATCCTCACATACGTTGATTATAGCTGCTTCTTGATGTAGAGGTGATCAGTATTAGAAATAGGAGGCATATGAGAACACCTCATTGTTTACCTCAACAGTTCAACTAGTCATATATGCTTTCAACGCTATGGAGAGTAATGAGAGAGGGAGATAAATGGGCCACATCCCACTTGATCATGAATGGATGGTCGATGACATAGCCATCAAGGTTGCACCGGATTGCCAGAGCACACCATTTCCTGTATGTTACCTAGTTGCACCCACCCATTCGTGAAAATTTTTTCATGCACGGTCGTGTAACAAGATCATATCATACGTCCTTCATGATTGGTCCTTAGCAAACCATTGATGCTGGCTAGCTATGCATCTCCAAATTAACAATAATCGAGAGATTTTAATATATAATTATTAACAACTGTGTTGTTTCTTTTATGACTTCAAAATTAGAAAGTGGTGAAACTTTTTTATTTTACAGTTGAGCTTTTCATTTACATAAAGCACAAAATATGAGCAAGCTCGGAAATATGAATTCTATTGAAATTTGGAAAATGGCCACAATGTCGCAGCTGAGTAGATGCATTCTACAAATCTTGTGACTATACTCAGATGGACCCATGAAAATGATCACATGCTAAAACAGCGACACCAATTCAGGAACGGAGAAAGTATACAATAAGAAGGAAAGGTGTAAATATAGAGGGAGTAGTTAAGTAGTTTTTTTTCTTTAAGACATGCAATTACTCGTACTTATTTCTCGTGTTAAGGGCAAACAAAAAAACCAGGGCCCTATCAATGGGTTTTGCACTGACCTCTCCCTCACGATAATACAAACATGAGGGGGCAGAAACGAGTCCAAGTGCAACTTCACTATTATTCATTTGGTGCAACAAACAATGACACAGTAGAGCAGCACGCAAGGACAGAAATCTTTACGACGATCCCTTTCTCATCAACCACGCTTTTGAGGATGAAGAATGTTGATCCACAGGTATTTGTCATGCTCTCGGCTATCAAACTGATGTAGAACATGCTTGCCACTCACAAGTAGGGCTCCATGGAAGACAACAAGCAGCACGGCTAGGCCAAACATTTCAAGTAGCTACTCCAGGATTACAAATTTTAGTCAGAACACCACGAACATTTCAACTAAAAAGGCACGCGTTTTTTCTGCAACGTGTTCCAAATTAAGCAAATTTCTTGTGTTGTTTCTGGAACAAAACAAGCGTTTAATAAGAACGATAACGTTGGGCATGGCTGGGATGCAGCAGCTCGTCTGATTACTGTTCTTGGCGAACAAAAAGGCTGGTCAAAAGAAGCAACGCTCAGGTCAGCTCTGGTATTCTGTAGATGCCTTTTCGCCAAGAAACGCACCTGCAGGCTGCATGATGGTGTGCCCCCACAGATTCATATCCTCTGTGTTTTCTCTTGTATAGCAAACTTTGATATATTTTATCTGACCACTCATTATAGAATCAACGTTGAATAATAACTGCATGATTCATGATCTTATTTTTTAAATAAATTAGTATAATTTAAGTAGAAAATAATTTTAAATTATGTAGCGTTGATTATGCATTGAATAAATAGAATTGAGTATGACAAAATTTACCATACAAAGGCAAAAGCAGAGGATATAAATCTGTGCCGCTGCTCCATCAGGGATGCTAGGGCATGAGCTAAACATTCAGCGCCAATCAGGGCAAAAGCGCACCGGGCTCCATGCTGAACTTTTTTGGTTCCTAGGATTCGATGAAAAAAATCAGCTGCAAGCGAAGGCGCTGGTTCTGTGAGATTTATGTCACCCGCCGTCCTATGATATGCACCGGATAATAGAGTGTTCCAACGGGTAAATTCTTTGTTAACCATTCAAAAAAGTTGTAGTTCTTTATCTACTATTTAAAATTTTCAATTTTTTTATCAGCCATCAATATTAACTTTCTTTTCAAATTCACCCCTCTTACGCATTTAGACGCTTAAAAAAGACTTTTTCTTATTATCTATTACTCATTTTAGTGGATGTTATTTAGTTTTGAGGGTTATAAAATTGTCACAAGGAAAAATTTTCACTTGCAATTCAAATTCAAATTCAAATTCAAATTTTAAAATTTAATCTGAACTATTTTATTTCCTTTTAACCTTGTGGACCAATAATGTGAATTTGTGAGATATGACTGATTGATACAATATTCACTAAATGGGTAATGAGAAAATCTAATAGAAAAATGATTAGGTGCAAACAAGTCTTTCTCAAACCACTAAGGCCCCGTTTTGGAACATAGAAATTTCACAAGAATCAGTTCAATTTCACAGGAAAAAACGCAAGAGAGGAAGGAATTCCTCCGTTCCAAACGGGCCCTAAATGTATAGGAGCGGCTAATAAGAAAAAAATAACATTGGTGATTGATAAGGAAATTAAAATTTTTGAGTGGTTAATAAGGAACTTGTAGTTTTTTGAATGGCTAATAAAAAGTTGACTCTTGGAAATACCTGTATCATGTGTGTTGTTTGAATTCTTGCAGAAAGTGATGAACAGGCACTGCATGCAGTTCAAACAAAAAATCTTCAAGCATGCAGGTACAGCCGCACTGGTGCCCATGGTGATACTCTGAAACTGTAGTTTCCACAATTACCTCACTCCTTCCGCTCTAAAATTGTCATCGTGGATTAGCTTAAAATTAAACTAACCAGCCACGACAATTTCGAATTGAGTATATATGTGACACGCTGCATTTGTTATGCTATGAGAAGTGGGCGGATGCTGCTTGGTCATGTTTCACGCAGAAGGTTCCCCAATGCCTCCCAAATCTAAGTTAAATGGCATCTCCTGGTACCGAGTCCTGAACATGTTCGAATTGTTCAGTGTCCAAGCACTAGACTACAAAAGAAAACAACGCTCTTCAAATATATGGGATTGTTTTTTACAAAGGATATGAATGGGAAAATTGAGCTTGCACTTATTGTATTCTGCTCTTGCCGATTTTGTGTCCAAGGGGTGCTATTTACCCAGAAGAAGTGTATGTGTTGTGCAAAAGATTAAAAACATTGATCGTCGGTGACTTAAGCTGGCCATCAGTGTCTGCAGCTCTCAAGTACAAATGGGTTGGTGATATCATAGTACAATTTTTTCTTCTAAAAAAGGTGCCAGATAAAAGATACTAGTACGTAGCCACCGTTAAAATATTTACACCGTTAACTTTTAACATTAACTTTCATCATTTATTTTATTTAAAATTTTGTTCAAATATATAAAATTATTAGTCATGTTTTAAATACCACTAATAGTAAAGTATTATAACAAAATACATTATAGTTATTATTATTTTTGAATAAGATGAATAATCAAATTTTATATTTAGAAGTCAACAGTGGTCAATATTTTAAAACTGGAGGGAGTACCTTTCTTTTCCTTTTATGAAATGCAATTGCTCGTACTTATTTCTCATGTTAAGGACAAAAACATTCAGAGCCCTAGCAATGGGTTTTGCAGTGACCTCTCCGTCAGGGGAACACAAACATGAGGGGACAGAAATGAGTCCAAGCGCAAATTCATTTTTATTCATTCGTTGCAAGTGTACCAGAAACAATAGTACAGAAGAACAGCACGCAAGGACACGAATATATACGTCGGTCAGAAGTTCAAAAAAAATCAGGCTATGGAGGCATTAAAACCTGCGACCGAGGCTTAGCAAATCAATACATTAAAGAGCCAAGTATGAACTATGAAGATCATATCCCAATCAAGTAGCTACCCTACCCAAGAGTTCAAAATTTTAGTCAGAGGACCACAAATTTGTGACATATTTTGTCCTCTTTGCAGACCGAATGCAGGCAACAGGTGTTCGATTTCCTGTCGATTCCTCACTCTGCAGCTAAAAGGCATGCGTTTCAGCGACATGTTCCAAATTAAGCGAATTTCATGCACTGTTTCTGTAACAAACTTTTAATACAGTAAGAACGATAACGTAGGGTGTGACAATTGTTCTAGGGGAACGCAAAAGCTGGGCGAAAGAAGCACCGCTCTGCTCTGTTCCATGGATGCCTTTTCGTCAAGAAACGCCCCTGCATGATGGTGTGCCCTGCTGGGGATGCTATTAGAACGCGAGCTAAACTTTCAGCGCCAATCAGGGCAAAAGCGCACCGGGCTCCGCGCTAAACTTTTTTGATTCCTAGGATTCCGTGAAACATTCATCTGCAAGCAAAGGCGCTGGGTCTGTGAGATTTCTGTCACCCGCCGTACTCGGATATGTCCTAAGTGTGTTTACATGTATCATGTTCATTCTTTGAATTCTTTAGTGATGAACAGGCACTGCAGTTCAGACAACAATCTACAAGCTCTTGAAGCATGCAGGAACGGCTCATCGGTGCCCATGGAGATCCACTGAAAGTGTGTTTTCCACTATTATCTCACTCCCTCCGCTTTAAAATTATCATCGCGTGTTAGTTCAAAATTGAACATAACGGTGACAATAATTTCAGAACAGATGGAGTATTTGACATGCCGCATCGGTTATGCTATTTGAAGTGGGTGGATGCCCCTTGGTCATGTTTTCTGCAGAAGGTGCCCCAATGCCTCCCAAACCTAAGTGAAATGACATTTCTTGGTACCGAGTCTCGAATATGTTCTAGTTCCTCAGTGCCCAAGCACTAGACCACAGAAGAAAACAACACCGTTTGCTATATTACTTTACATGAATGGAAATTTTTTTTTTTGTGAGAGAGGTTAATGGGAAATTTGAGCTTATCTTAATTTGCACTTATTGTGTCCTGTTCTTGCCAGTTTGTATCCAAGGGTGCTATTTACACAGAAGAAGTGTGTGTTGTGCAAAAGATTGAAAACATTGATCGTCGGTTGTTTTAAGCTGGGCATAAGTGTCTGCAGCTCACATGTACGTACGGGTCGGTGATATATCATAACTTCAATTTTTTCTTCTAAAAAAGGCGCCAGATACTAAAAGAAATACCACCACGCCGCACAGGCCTTATATATGTAAAGATAAACGAGCAACACGCGTGTTCCTTCAGAAATAGAAGGCTCCAGCTTCATCCTCACATGCGTTGATTCTAGCTGCTTCTTGATGTAGAGGTGATCAGCATTAGAAATAGGAGGCATACGGGAACATCTCATTGTTTACCTCAACAGCCCAACTAGGCATACATGCTTTCGTCGCTATGGAGAGTAACGAGAGAGGGAGATAAAGGGGCCACATTCCACTTGATCATGGATGGATGGGTTGATGACATGACGAATGAGGTTGCGCCGGATTGCCAGAGCATGCCATTTCCTGTATGTTACCTAGTTGCATCCACCCATTCATGCAAATTTGTTCATGCACGATGGTGTAACTCAGAGGCAGAGCTAGAGATTGTCGAGGAGGGGTGTAGCAATGTTATTTGGGTACCCTAATCTTGTATGTTCAGCATTGTGGGTGCATGATGATGAGCTGAGGGGGTGCAAATGTGGTGATTATAGAGTTGATAGCCCTGAAATTTCCTAAAACACTGGGGCGGCCACGCCCATAGTGTTGCATGTAGCTCCGCCCATGGTTTAACTAGATCATATCATACTTCCTTCATGATTGGTCCTTAGCAAACCATGGATGCTGGCTAGCTGTGCATCTCCAAATTTACAATAGTAGAGAGCTTTTAATAATTGTTAACAATTGTGTTGTTTCTTTTATGACTTCAAAATTAGAAGCAGTGAAACTTTTTTATTTTACAGTTGAGCTTGTCATTTACATAAAGCACAAAATATGAGCAAGTTCAGAAATATGAATTCCATTGAAATTTTGAAAATGACCACAATGTCGCAGCTGAACAGATGCATTCTACAAGTCTTGTGACTATATTCAGATGGACCCATGCTAAAACGCAACATCAGTTTAGAAACAGAGAAAGTATAAAATAAGGAGAGGTGTAAATATAGAGTAGTAGTTAAGTAGTTTTTTCCTTTTAAGACATGCAATTACTTGTACTTATTTCTCATGTTAAGGACAAAAAATTCAGGGCCCTATCAATGGGTTTTGCATTGACCTCTCCCTCACGGTAATACAAACATGAGGGGACAGAAACGAGTCCAAAGTGCAACTTCACTATTATTCATTCGGTGCAAAAAAACAATGGTACAGCAGAACAGCACGCAGGGACACGAATCTTTACAACGATCACTTACTCATCAATAACGCTTTTGAGGATATGAAGGATGAAGGATGGGGTTGCGGTTGCCTGCCCCGCGTCCCGCATGAGCTGCAATGTTTAAAGCAGGCTAATGCGGCGACCCGCATACAGCCGCTGGCTCTGGCGGGTGCACCAGCGGGCAGCCGTTTGCTCTGGCCGTTTGTTCCAGGTCTGCTTGCACGGCTACTAGTTCTTTGACAGTTTGTTTAATTTTTTGTACACAACTACTTGCACGGCTAGCAAGATCTGATAACTCGTATTCCACGAAAGCAACTAAAAAAATGTAAATAGTTATCACTACTAGTATAACCAGTGATAATTATTTATACATAAATCTACATATATTGGTATAGATTTCAATCCTATGATAACTCACAAAAATCACAGAAAGTAAAAATAACAAGAAAATCCTATGATAAAGGACTACTACCAATAAATAATTACTCCAAGAATCAACAGTGCTCCTTTTCTCAAATTAGAGGTTTAGTGCAGTGGGTACATACAAGTGGTTCAATCTTTCACCAACGAAATTGAAAGCTCTGGTTTTGACTTAATGAAACCTTAGAACTCTTCACATACATATCAAGACATGACAAGATTAATCACTATATATTAACTGACTAAATAACCTGATCGAGCTTGAAGATGCTAAAAGATATAGCTACCACTGGAATAGCAAAGTTGGAGTGTGCATCGGCTGGCTCTAGAATGCAGCAGCAAAGCTTGCAGGCCACAGTAGCTCCTTTCTCTACTAGAACAGCTATCCTCCAGTTTTTTTTTTTTATAATAACAATAGCACTAAAATAATAGTAGTAGCCCTTTCTGAAACATGAAAAATTCTATCTGATGCTCGCATTTAACAGTAGTGTGGGGGAAGGTGTGTACTTTCTGAATAACATTAGTTCCAACATAAATATGATTTAGAACATTGCAAGTCTATTACAAGTAATCTGAACTATATAACGGATCTAACTATTATTCAGAAAAAATGGTCTCTGATCCGTGACCTGAAGCTTCCTAGACATTGCTTGGAGTTGCAAAATAAAGACAAAGATTATTTCCCAGATAGTACGTGTGTTGTGTGCATAAACTGGGTCTTTGTTGGACTCCTGGTACAGAAGAGACTAGCTAGACACAAGCTTATCTTGTGGGATAATCCAGTAGAACAGACACATCCAGCAGTGGTTGGATGTGCATGTAGAACTGTAGAAACTGCTGAAAATAATGACGGGCCGCAAATACCTGCAGCTCACATGCTGCAAATAACTCTGTCAAATTAGTCAAGGGCTGCAGAGGCCTCACACTCATCTGAACTTTCTGAATAACTCTTTTCAGCTCAGGTCCCTAAAAAATTCTGAACTTCCCATTACTGTTTGAAAACAAATGGCAATAATTGTTTTTATTGTGGAGCCAACTGTATTTCAATCTTAATAAACTTGTGCTGATCGTGTTGACACAAACTCAAGTGAAACAACAGACTTCTTTTGCCAGTACGGATCAATGCAGTCCTGAAAATTGCTATATATTGGCATATTGCCATCAGCATATTCTAAAAGGACCTCGGTATAGTAGTTAAGTGTGCTTCTCCTAGAAATTAAACATAAATAAGTGAGTGCTTCCCCTAATCGGCTAATCCATAGTTGAGCATTTGATATGCTCCTAAATTATTATGCTCTTAAAATCTGAAGTCACAGGATCCTTAGTCCAATCGTATAGGTAATCCTTATTATAATCTGTAGGTTACGAACAAAGAAATAGATCTTTGGACTGCATGTGCTTACCATCGAAGCAGCAGGGGTCAAGGTGGTTGTGCACGGCGTCGAAGTCCCAGGGATGGAGGTGGTCATGCTCGGCGTCAAAGTTGGAGTCGGAGAGGTCGAGGTCATCGCTCGTGGCACCGGAGGGTGCGTCCTTGACAGTGGAGGGCAAGGCGATGGAAGGCTCGCCGAAGATGCATCCTGCCCCGGTGACGCTGCAGATTGGCTCGCGGTATCCATGGATTGGAAGCTCCGGCGGCGTGGCTCCGCTGCGTTCGCGGCTTGGCGGCTGGAGTGCGGCGCCCGCTGGGACCTGCGGCAAAGCCGCTTTGACCTGTCTTGGGTTAGTTTAGTGGGCTTTGGCGTAGGTTAGGTCAGCCCAGCGACCTAACGGCCAGTCCCGCGCCGTTGCAGGGCTATGAGCCATAGGTAGTTTTCAAGCTTTCGCCTTTTGGCAATCAACTGGCGTAGAACAAGTCACAACTCTCAAGCAGGGCACAACGGATGACAACCACAAGTTCACACCTTTGTCTTCGGTAAGCAACATGGCCATGCCTTTAAGTAGCTGCCCCAGAGTTCCAGATCTTAGTCAGAACACCACAAATTTAGGACATTTGCGGACTGAATGCAGGCAGCAGACGTGTGTGATTCACTGTAGATATCTCACTTTGCAGCTAAAAGGCACGTGTTCCAACAACGTGTTCCAAATTAAGGGAATTTCATCTGCTGTTTCTGGAGCGAACTTTTAATACAGTACAAAGAAGGATAACATTGGGTGCAGGGTTTACAAAAACCGGAGAGAATCAGCCAGTTTTTGATGAAATCAGTCCGACTCGGTTTTATCAGACAAACGGTTTTTTTAAAAAAAAGTTAAAAATTTTGAAAATACGAAAACTGATCGGTAAACCGGTCAAACCGAGCGATAAATCGAAAAAATCGATGGAAAACTATTCAAACTGATTTGGTTTTAAATTCAAAAATAGTAAATCAAAAAATAGTCAGTAAACCAGTAAAATCGAGAGGTTTCCACTCAAAAAAATTTAATTTTTGAATTTGTCTGATCTTTTCAGTTTACTGTAGCAAGTTTTTCTTTTTTTTTCAAAAACCGACCAAATTAGTACCGACTGGTTTTCGAGATTAAAACCGTTTCCAAAACCCTGGTTGGGTGTGGCAGGGATGCAACAGCTCGCCTGATTATTGTTCTAGTGGAATGAAATGGTTGGTCGAAACAAGCAAAGCTCTGCTCTGTATGATGGATGCCTTTTCGCCAAGAAACGCCCCCTGCATGATGGTGTGCCCTGCTTCAATCACACCAGGGATGCTGGAGCACGAGCTAAACATTAGCGACAATCAGGGAAAAAGCGCACCGGGATTCAATCACACCAATTAGAAAAAAATCAGAGGTCACCAAAAAATACAAAATTTCAGAAATTTTGACAAAAAAATTGAATATATTCTTAAAATAATTGAGTGATTCAGCATCCCAATGATAGCTCCATTACACTGTAAATGCACTAGTAGCATCTAATAGTCACATGTAATGTTCGCTGTAACAAATATTGTGTTCTTATATTATTCACAATATTATGACTCTTTATTAATTAATAATCTAGAAAAATATGAGAATTCTTGTTTATTTTATTTAATTTTGGGGCAAATAAAGGATGTCACTTTGAGGGTAAAATTGGATATAGAAAAAAAAATAACATCGCTGATGGAGAAAGGACATACAAGGGATACAAATTTGAGTTTCAATTATAGCGAGAAAGTTTAATTAGTTCGGAATGGGGGCAAATATGGGACGAGTTCCTCCGACGGGGGAATAAGGGCTTTGCATTATTTTCAAGAATGAGGTGTTTCTTGATTGGGACATTATATCAACTTCATGAACCTGATGGTTCAATAACTTGATGGTTGGTACATTGAAAGGGAATTATTTAAATTAGTTGATGAAGCTGTTGTTTTTTCATGGTTCAAAAGATTAAGAATAAGAAAATACAGCTGCCTTGTATCCGTAAACTTGCGTAGTGTCCTATTTGGATACTTTTCTAACTTGATGATATATTGGTATCTCTATTTTCTTAATGTACTGGATTTAGTTTCAAAACTATTATCGTTATCATCTATTTTTATGTTAGTGACTGATATGTTTGCGTGAACTTATTATCTATTACGATATTCACAGAAGCTCTACAAAATTTCTAGATCCGCCATCGGCCACAATGTTGCACATGAACAAATGCATTCTACAAGTCACGACTACATTGAGATGAACCCATGAAAGATGATCAGATGCTAAAATTACAGGATAACGAACTGCTGGGTTCTTATCATGTATGGCCAACAGGCTGCGCTGGGCCAGCCTGGCCCGGACCTGACCAGGCTCGTGCCTCCCCCGCGAGTAGATATTCAAGGCCTAAGCACAGCCTGACCATTTTTTACACGGACCATGACGTGCCCCTGCCGTCGACCCGTCAGCTATGCCTGAAGCGCGGAAGATATTTAGGACTTTGGTAAACCTTTCAGCTTTTGATTTTCTGAATTTACTCATAATTTTTTTGAAGTGATTCTGTGACTAAAAGTGATTTTTTTTATTCTTTAACATAAATTTTTAAAATCACGACTGAGAATCACTTCACATATTTTACCTGAGAATCAAAAGCTGAGAGCTCTGTCAAATAAGGCATTTAATGTTTAATTTTACCAAAAAAATTCTAAGAAAACTAATTGTATAGTATTTATGATATTGAATTTCAAACATAAATGATCAAATTACATGTATTTAATGTTAAATTTTAAATAAAAGTCCTATGAACCTATTGGCCGATGTCGAGTCGGGCTTAATGGATTACGTGGGCTAGGTGTTGTGCCTAGTCGGGCTAGCTTAATTGGGTCCTACCCGTGCCGGGCCAGCGAGCCAGCCTAGCCCATGTAATCATCGTGACATACTGTGCTCGGGCCGGGTAAAAATAGTCGAACCGACATTATTAGACCTGCTGCCCCACTTCTCTCTCTCTCCTTCCTTTCCCTATCAATCAAAGTACTAGCGTTGGTTTCGTCATCTAGTGAATCGAATCAACCTAAAATTATTTCATGAGCTTGCAAAATTGCACGGAGATAAGAATCATTTTGAATTCTCACCTAAATAAAGACTGAAAGGTGGAACGCTATCTTGCGAAAAAGAGGGAGCTGTTTCCGTTGAAAAAAAAAGAGTTGTTTGTTGTAAAAGACGAAACTACAAGCCATCACCCTGGACCATCCTCACTTTTAAAGCTAGAGCGTCCAGCTCCCCTCCGTTTCTTCTCCTCCAAAACCCAACCCTCCTTCCTTGTCTCCAACCGTATAACACTATAGCTTACTCCCCCCCCCCCCCCACCACCACCACCACCACCACCACCGCGATTACTTAATTAGGACCTGTTCGACACCATTGTGGATTATTAAAATCTAAATTTTGATGGTAGATTTTATAATTGCTTCCTTCCTAGTCTTTTTGTTTTGAATTTCCCTATTCGAATAAAATTTTATTTTTCATTCGTTTTTTTTGTCTTTCGGTTAGTTTAGGCCTCTAACGGTATTAAATAAGGGGTCAAATAATCATTTTACCCCTGTTGAAAAATGAACCACCACAAGTTCATCTTGTATTGTGTCAATTTGATGTGTGCACTGTTTTTCAAAATGAAATCATAATATTATTATTTTTTACATATACTTATTTTAATATGACTGTGTAATAATGTTACCTTTTTACAAATTCAAACTGACATTATGATGGTTCATTTTATAGAAGGGGTAAAATAGTCATTTGACCCCTTATATAATACCGTTAGAGACCTAAACTAACAGAAAGACCAAGAAAGAAAATGAAAGATGAAATTTTATCTGGATAGGGAAGTTAAAAAAAAGGCCAAGAAAAGAAGTGGTGACTTTTTTAGGACAAAAAAAAAAGGAATTTTATCAAAAAAAATTAGTGTGGGTGTTTGGAGGCTATTTATATAATCTACATTTTTAGTTATAATTTATCTAATGACTCGTTTACCCTTTATTTTATAAAAGATAAAACATTGTTGGTTGTAGGGAGATAATACAAGGAGCCATTGGAGATGTTCCAATGAAATTATAAAATCTTGGTAGCTAGATTTTAAAATTAAAAAATGAATCATTTGAATCCATTACGGATTCTAAAATATGGATTATTATAATCTAAGAGTATCTGTTTTTAGCGAATCCAGCGGACTACTCCAATTTGAACTAATCATTTATCCTTGCATCAATGTAAGTATGTTCTTGTAGCAGAGGAAACCCGGGCCTATCAGTGTGGAATATTTCTTCGATTTGGTTGGTGTTGAGTCTTGACAAGAAAGGAAAGGATGTCATCAGCTGCAAGCTAGTCGTTGTCCAGTCTACTCTTACATGAGAAATCTGGGCTTTTATGTCACAACAACATGGCACCAACTAACACTTGAACATGGAGCGAGCGAATGCGAGAATGGAATAAGGATGCCCTACTGGTAGATGAAACTTTCTCAGATGCATCATGCATGGTCGATTTCTAGAGCGATCATATTATAGGAGTATTTTTCCTGCAACAGTTGGATCATTGGGAGCTTACGTGTGGCCATCTCCTCAATGTTTCGCCTACCTACTCTCCAATCTCGCTAGATGTGTGTGCCTCCTCGTTTTCTTGTCGCCCGTCGTCCCCTCGTTTTCTTCGATGCAGGTACGACTTCCCGGCGCCGGAAAGCTTCATATACCCGGCACAGCACCTGGCTTCGCCGCACGCATCACTGGCAGTTTAACAAGAAGTTTTTGTCAATGGCGGACATCCAGTGCGACCTGCCTAAGCTAGCGCCCGGCGCGCCGTCGCTGAGGATCTTTGGCTACGACGTGGCCGACGACGTGGCCGTGGATCAGGTGGCGCCGCCTCCGGCGGTGACGTCGGTGCCGAAGGACGCGGGCCGGCCGGCGGACGGACGCGGGTTCAAGTGCCAGTACTGCTGCCGCGAGTTCGCCAACTCGCAGGCGTTGGGCGGGCACCAGAACGCGCACAAGAAGGAGCGGCAGCACCTCAAGCGTGCGCGCCAGCTCGCGCGCCGCGTCGTCGATGGCCCCACCACAGGCATGGGCTTCTGCGCCGCCGACGGCTTCGCGGCGGCGGTGCCGCTGCCCGGACACGTGAACGCCGTGGGCCACGCTGCAGGGCCGGTGGCGTACGCGCCGAGCGGCATCCCCAGGTGGGTTTACCTCGAGCACCAGCCGATCCTGGCCGCCATGCCCTTCCATTCTGACGTTCCTCCCAGCCACGCCGAGTCGCGGGTGCTCCATGGCGATGGTGGCACCGGCTCTAGCGCTCTGTCGTATGAGGTGTGCGCTTCGGTGGATGATGAAGCCGAGGAAGCCACGGCGATGGGGCTGGATCTCCATCTCAGCCTTGCTCCAGCGAGGTCTTCGTGTAAATCGATCGCCAACTGAGGCCACCGGACATGCGTTCATCATATGAATTGTGGACTTATGCTCGAGTCCGGCAGCTCCTGCTCCATTACCTTATTCGTTGTTGCACGAGTACCATAGAGTAAATATGTACTGCTTGATAAAATTATCAGGCTAAAGATTTATATTTGGCTCAACTAGCTAGTTCAGAGGTAATATCTTGATTTGGGAAGACACCGTTATTCATCATCCCAGTAATGTGTGTATCCTGACTGTACATCGCGATCCTAAAACGTTTCATCTTTCTGAAAAAGAGGTATTATATTAAGAAGATGCAAGAGTTATGGTACCCGCAACATAGGAAAGGAATTTGAGGGTAATTTCATCAAAATATCAGCTTTATAGTTGGGGCCCAAGAAATAATCAAAATAGATGAACGTTGATAAGGACTACCTTTAGCGAATGCAGATATCTTTATTTGTATCTGCAACCATGATGTGTTTATAAGTTGAAAACAATTTCTTATGTGCTAATACAATTTTTTAAAAAATATTTAATTTATTTACCAAAATTACCAAAAAAAAATCAAAATAGTCTTCATGACATCACCAACCTCAACCTGAAGGCGACTGGGGAGAATTCTAGTAGTAGGTATGAACTGATCATCATAATCTATAAAAGCATCAGGACACAATATAGTGACTTTCTGATGTACCACAATGAGCCAATATCCAGAAGCAAGTGAGGATACAGGTCTTTAAAATTCGCAACTAAATCAGAGAAAGTTGCATGATATGTACACTTACAATCAAAACTCAGCAAACGAATACACAATTCTTCTAGAGTCTCTAAATCAACTAGAAGAAAGGATATCAAGAGAAGTAGCAATCACCTTAAGAATTTTCTGTTGGATCCAATTAAAAGGACATATGGATCACCGACCTATGGAACAGACAGGCTAAATCATATGCAGCATTTGTTTGACCCAATGTAAGCACGAATATATGTAGGGATGCAAGTTTTCCATATTGTGAGTCGGTCCACGATCTAAAAATTCTTCCAAATGAACTAAAAATTCATCTCACCTTCATAAATTCATCACACAAATATATTGGAATGTTGACCCACAAATACCTAATGGGTACCCAACTTGCACCTCTAAGGGCCTCTTTGATAAAGCTCTCAGCTCCTAATTTTTTAGATTCACCTCTGATTCTCCTATGATTCTGTGTCTAAAAGTGATTATCTTTGATTCTCTAGAATAAACTCTTCGAATCAAGACAAAGAATCACTCTCAGCCTTTTAGTTCATTTCAAAAATCACTTCACAGAATCAGACAAAAATCACTTCTTCTGAAAAACAGTGTTTAAGAGAGCTCATCTAATTCTGCTTGAGAATCAGGAGCTGTGAGCTCTGCCAAAGGGGCTCTAAATATATGCAATGGTATTCAATTGAGCATAATACAGAGGCAGATCATGGTGGCCTAGTTGGTACAGCTTTAGCGCTACTGTCAACTCTCAACCACAGTTTCTTCCAAAGAGAAGGTGTGGTTCTATCTGTGTTGGGCAGCCCAATTGCTGAGAATGAAGTATGGGACCCGGCACCGGACCGGATGCTTACACCAGTAGGTTTTGCAAGTCTTGTTGGCACTTGACTAGGGCAGATTTCATGGCAGCTATTATCACATTGCGGAAGGGGAGAAAACTTTGGCTTATTAACACTGCCTACCTCACTCTAATTCCCCCAAAAAACATGAGGTGCCGCTACCTAAATACCTCCAGCCCTAACTCCTAAAGCTCATCACCAAGGTAACGGCGAACATACTTGCGTTGTTGCTTAATTCACTTGTGTCTACGAATCAGAGTGTGTTTATATGGAGACGATGCATTCGTGGTAACTACATTTTGGTTCAACAAACAACCAAAGAGCTCCATCATCTGAGAGCGCAATCTCCTTTTTCAAATCTCGATGAAATCTTGGTCATGAATATCACTAGCTATATGCCAATGACATTGCTTTATTCATTCCGCCCCTTAATCACTCGGTTCAGTGTAAGGTCGTGACGGTGCTTTTAAGGAACAAATTCTTTTCTTCTCTATCAATACAAAATATAAAAAATAAGGCAGAGCTACAACGGGGTCAACTGACCCCGACTACAAGCTGTAGCTCGGCCCCTGAACAAAGTAAATAGAAAACCAGAGTTCGTGTTTAACAAGAAACCACAGAGGCCATGAGTACTTAGAAAGAAAAAAAAATGTATTATGGTCTCAATGCAGTTCGGTAGTTTATACTTGCAAAATTTGTACACTCCTTAACGTTCTCAAATTCGTGGCAGTACGGCAATAAATTTAATTCAACATTTAACTAAATTTCTTATCATAACACCAATAATTTTAAAAATGTGAGAAATATCAGCAGCCCAATTGCTGAGAATGAAGTATGGGACATTACCAAGTCCCGACCAGCGGACAGACCACCAAAACCAGATGCTTACACCAGTAGGTTTTACTCTCTCCATTCTTGTTATCGCTGTTGACTTCTAACATCAATTTAGACGATTCGTCTTATTTAAAAATTTTAGTCAAATTTATAAAATTATAAATTGTTATTTAAACACTTTTAATGATAAAACAAATTATAACAAAATATATAAAATTTATCATATTTTTTGAATAAGATGAATAGTCAAAATTGATGTTTGCAGTCATAAGGCGATATCAATTTGAGAATGAAGAGAGTGCAAGTCTTGTTGGCACTTGATGAAGGCGGACTTCATGGCAGCTATTATCACGTTGCAGCAGGGGAGAAACTTTGGGTTCTTAACTCTGCCTACCACTCTAATATTCCCCAAGAAAAATGAGGTGCCGATACCTAAATACTACCTCCGGCCCTAACTCCTAAAGCTCATCACCAAGGTAACAGCGAACATTTTTGCGTCGTTGCTTAATTCACTTGTGTGTCTACGAATCAGTGTGTTTATATGGAAACGATGCGTCCGTGGTAACTACATTTTTGTTCAACAGACAATCAATGGCCTCCGTCATCTGAGAGCGCCAAATCTTCTTTTTCAAGTCTCGACGAAATCTTGGTCATGAATATCACTAGCTATACGCCAATGACATTGCTTTATTCACTCAGCCCCTTATCACTAGGTTCAGAGTAAGGTGATGAAGGTGTTTTTAAGGAACAATTCTTTTCTTCTATATCAATACAAAATGCCAAAACAAAGTGGAGCTACCGCTGGTACAGTAAATGATAATTAGTGTGATACTAAATATTGTGTTGAGGTTTAATGCTAACAAATTTTTTTGGTGATTCTTATTTCTAAGATATATTGTATCGTCAGAGTCAGAGGGAAGGAGGGCACATGGATGGTAAAAGCAATGTGCGACATAAACGAGACAATACTGCAGTTCACCATATAAAAGCAATGGAGCTGACATAGCGGGAGAACACCACCACGAACTGCTAGCATGCTTTGACTCTTTCTCCTTTTCATTCACGCTGCTGTACATTATGTTTCTTGCATGAGTACTTCGGTTCCCTGTTTCCTCAGTTCTGCTTCCACGGCGTAGGCCAAATGACATATTTCAAATTTCACAAAATTGTAATAAGCATATATCAAATCAATTCTTTGATTGATTTATAGGATTGATTTATAGTGCTAGAAATGGGAAGCATATAGGAATTTGTCACAGCTAAGTGGAAGATGATCACTAGCTTGTGCATTCCCGCAAGTCTGTGTCAGCTAATACAGTTCTGTGACATAGATTTAATTGGTTGCGCAAAAGAGACAGGAGGGAGCTGCTGAACACTTGCTGGTAGTGTCAATGCCTCATGTCGGTCCGTGATAGAGTAGTTGCTGATGTATTTATTTTATAATGTGCTAGTAATCGGTAGCTAGTATGATATTATATCCAACACCGATTTTCGACATCCTTGTCCCAATGTAATGCTTCAATTATCTAAAAGAAAATGTGCTCTCATGGGAAGTCTTACTGTTGCATGTAAAAACATTAACATACCAATACTATTGCTCACGCTTCCTTTTTCTGCTTAACTAGCCAGCCCTGCAAATTCAATATGGGCATATGTGATTCTATGACCAGCGATTCCAGGTCTGATGCTTACTCCCTCTATTCTAAAATTGATGTCATCATTAATTTCTAACATCAACTTTGACCATTCGTCATATTCAAAAATTTTTGATAAATATTATATATTTTGTTATAATATGAATTATTAAATTTAAAATTTGACATATTTGAACTAATTTTTTGAATACTACGAATGGTGAACGGAGGGAGTACTTATTCTCCTTCAATATTACGTACCTTATGTTTGTACACACATGAACCACCCTCCTGGTCTTCACTTCATACCCCGTGGGTAGTGATGAACTTTTACTTCCATTTATTGTATATATAACATCTCTTTGGCAAGCTAGCCATATATAAAGCCAAATTATTCTCACTCAACCAAACTGATTCATATACACTTCGAACCAACTAGCTAGGCTAGATTTCTGTGAACCAAAACAAAACTAGATTATTGATTCCCATGAGAGGACTAATCTCCAGAAAAAGAAGCGCTCATGTGTATGGGGTTGTTTGGACGGTGCCCTGGTCTGAGCACCGCCCGCAAGGTCTCCATCTCAGACTCAGACGTCCAAAATTCTGACGGTTCAGTGTTGTGCACTTGTACCTGATTCAGAAGTGTCCTCTCTACAAACGGCGAGCATTGTTCACCCCCTTTGAGCATGAGTGGTGTCGGGAATACATCGTCATTAAAGCTGGTTGAAGTCTTGCCTTGCCATTGAAGTGGTGCGCCATCTTTATAGGTTTTGGTGTAGTAATTTAGCAAACTTTAGCTATCCTCCCAAAAAGAAAAGGTATGTGGGCAACAGCCATCTGTGATCTTGCTCTGTTCATTAGCCATATCTAGTCTAGATGGGTGCATAGTAAAGCTTACTGGCTATGAAAGTTGGTTGTTTAAAAGAAGATTAAGTCCTTTGGAACTAACAATTAAATTTAGTTTTTTTCAAACACGTAAAGTTTGAATAAAAAAAAATTATAAAGTTGGTCAATTTGATGAAATGGTGAATTGATTTATTAATAGTTTTAATGGCACATATTAGGTATACATTTATCATTGATTGTCAGGAAACATCAACAACCACAAGTAAAAATTCATACCTGTGGTGGCAACTAACGAGAGGTTGGGCTATTTTTCGCATCTCATGTTTGGGGCTAGAACTGTATTGATTATTATATTAATAATGGTGTATTAAAAGTAGACCTGACAACAGCCTGACAATGACTCAACATTTGATCCAGAACCTTAACCCAGTGAAGTGAAGCTAAACTTATGGTTGTTGTATAAATTTACCAGCTGTTTTATTGGTGACATGGGCTATAGTGTGTAGTCAGATGCAAGTATGGATAGTAGAAGAAATATGCAAGATAAAAGAGACAATATTGTGTTGCAGCATTTAATGAGAGATATATGGGACATGACACCCTACTACTCCTACCTGCTTGCCATACTTGGACTCTTGCTACTTCTGTTCGTGTTATTGCCCATTGCATTTCTAGCTTGTGTACTTTAGTTCCTTGCTTCCACCTTTTTCTTATATCCACTGTGTTCCTTGTCCAGTTGTGCTGCCACCGGTGTGGTTGAATAGTTCAGGAAATAGGAGGCATATAGGAATGTCACAGCTGAGCTAAAGAAGATCACCAACAGTTCCATTCTAGCAAGTAATATAGTAACACTAAAGCTTTCGCTAGAATTGCATAGTCTACGTATGTCACCACAGATTTGTAGTGTGAATCAAGAGGTTTGAGAGCAGGGTCACAAAGCAGTCACATTGACGATATCGTGAATCTTGATGGTGCAAACTTAGCTAGGAACAGGAGCATAACAACGTGGGTGAAGCCAGAAAGTTTGGTCGCTGGGGTCACTAATGGATTTTTGTTGGGTCACGACTGCGTTTGTAAGCTAAATACATAGTTCTAGATGGAATTCATCGGGGTCAACTGACCCCGACTACAAGCTGTAGCTCCGCCCCTGGACAAAGTAACTAGCAAACCAGAGTTCGCGCTTAACAAGAAACCACAGAGGCCATGATTATATAGAAAGAAACAGAAAAATGTCTTAATGGTCTCAATGCAGTTTGGTAGTTTATACTTGCGAAATTTGTACATTCCCTAACGTTCTCAAATTCATGACAGTACGACAATAAATTTAATCCAACATTTAACTAAATTTCTTACTATAACACCAATAATTTTAAAAATATGAGAAATATTGCTTTTATAGACGTGCTTTCCTCCTCATCCCTCCTTCCGTTTTTCAATTTATAGATAAAGGCAAGCTCAATTGCATTAAACAAGTGTAAAAAATGACTCGGCCACTTGGTCAGAAGATGTATATAGATTTTGGTATGATGGAGCCTTTGTCTAACAATCTGCCATTATCGTACGTCATATAAAAGGAAGAGATTGAAAAATGAGCGCCAACACCAATGCATTGTCCCTCGTTTCGCTGCCTTTGCTGAGTTCAAATGACAAAGATTTTCATGATATACAAAAAAAAAAAATGGAAATTCTTCCCAAAGGTCGTCTAAAAAAATGGGTTCCCAAAGGTTTGCCTTTCTACAGAACTTCTTTGTTTTTTCCGCCTCATGCCAAAATGCAGATTTTGCTTTACTGTTATTTTCTCCGGCAAACAAGTTTTATAGTACAAAGTACTAGTCTGAATCCTCTGTTTTTGAGAAAACAGAGTTTGCAAGTCCGATACATTGATACTGCACTTGTATTTACTCATTCTACATCTTCGTTTGAATTCATTGTAACCTTCGTCAGTAGGCCAGACCTTTAACGTGGTCCGCCGAATCTCTGAACCGGCAGCATGAATTAGCACGCTGATCTTGATCTGTACATGTGGCGTTCTGCAGGGAGACATTACTACTGCATAAGCAAACCAGGCCAGAAGTGGTGAATATCTGCTGCATCGGCGCGGGGTACATGGCGGCGGGTTGACGGTGGCGGTGAATGGTGATCGCGGATGTCTTCCGGTCCGACCGATCGTGGTGGAAGTCGACGGTGCCGGTGAAGACCGCTGGGGCGATCTAGAAGATCCTGGTGCACAACAGTCGCGGCGTCAAGTACCAGATCCTATCGAACTCCGAGTTCCTGACGGAGGGCGCCGCGTGCTCGCCGGCGGCCGCGTGACCCCCGAGGGAAACGCCGCCGTAAAGGCGTCAAAGACGTGTACGCGCACTGGGTGCCCGGCCGAGGACCGAACCATCACCACCAAGCTCTGATCCGCGGAGCTGACGAAGCTCGGGGAAGGAAGAACGCGTTCCAGGCACTGCGGGCGCCGACGTGACACAGCACAGGTGGCGCACTCGGTTGACAAGGACGCGCGCATCGGGCCCCGGTTCCTGTCCGCCAGCGTCGGCTTCGGCGGGTCGTGCTTCCAGATGTACAGCGAGTACTATACGGGAGGTGATGGGACCAACGGCTATCAGAAGAATAGGCGCGTGGTGACTGTCGTCCATGTTCAACACCGTACGTCGCCGGCAAGAAGGTCGCCGCCGTGCTCAGGCTCGACTTATCCACCAGGGAGACGCCAGCGATCGACGTGTGCAGGAGCCTGCTCGGCGACAAGGCGGTGATCAGCATCTACGACCCGCAGGTGACTGATCGCGGAGGAGCGGGTGCACCGGGACCTCGCCATGAAGCAGTCCGACTGGGACCACCCGCGCCACCTGCTGCCGCTCAGCCCCTCGGAGATATATCTAGCGAACCAGGTGGCCATGGTGCACGACGCCTGCGAGGCCGTCTGCATGTTCACCGAGTGGGACGAGTTCTTCGGGTGCCTGGACTACCAGCGCATGTTCGACGCCATGCAAAAGCCGGCGTTCGTCAACTGGCCTCAAGAACACACTCACAGTCGCGTGATCATATGTTATTAAACCTCTCTAACCCAGTTGGGGACATTTGCTCATTTTTTTCTTCACATTTCCAGGATTTTCTTTTTCGTCCATTGTTAGGTCATAATAGGCACTTAATTCCGTGATTTTCGACCCACATTTCTTATGTGTTCTTAAGTTATATACGGAATGTACGATAATTAACTTTCTTTTGTTTTATAATAGTAGGTTCAATAGGAATGTGAGCGTACATTCACCCAGATTTCTCCGTTGAATTGGATAATTTTGGAGCTATTTAGTTCCCAGCCACACTGTCATAGCCAAACCATTGGCTTTCTACTCTCTCACGGCTAAGTTCTAGCGTTCACCGAGTGGCTGCCAGCCTGCCATTGGGCTACGGCGCCAGGATGAGCCAAAATGTAAATGCAGGGTGTATATGTGGCACGTGGCAGTCAAACCGAGTTTTGTACTGTATGAGAGCAACGACTTGGTCAAATGAAATACTTTCTTCGGTTTTAAATTATTAGCATAATTAATTTTTAACATCAACTTTGACCATTCATTTTATTAAAAAAATTGTTCCATTGTATAAAATTATTAATCATATTTTAAATGCCACTAATGATAAAGCAAATAATAATAATAAATTTAATATTTGATCAAATGTTTTGAATAAGATGAATAATCGAAGTTGATGTTAGAAGTTAACGGTGCCAATATTTTAAAATTGGAAGGAGTATAAACAAAGTGGAGAATAATGACAGTTTTAACGATTTGATTGAACCGAAGAGGTTTCCAGGTGAACCACCAATATTCAAGTGGGTCTATCTAGCTTCATCGCTAGTCTAAAGTCAATTAATTGCTTAACTATCTATCTATTTTTAAATTATTGTCGTTGTTGTTGAGGTATAATATCACATTTGACTATTTGTCACTTTTAAAAGTATATATATTATATATTTTATTATTATTGTTATTTATTTTATTATTAAAGTTATTTAAAATATCACTTATAATTTACACATATGAACTAAGGTGAATGGTAAAAAAAATAACATTAAAAAGTCAACAATGATAGAACTTAAGAACGGATTGTATGTTACAGACAAACAAGAATTTTAACAGGCCTACTTGGTTGCAGGCCAGGGCCACAAACTACCCATTATGTTGGCGTGGCAGTTGTGATGGAGGTCAAAATGAATTTTAACTTGTTGATAAACTGCATGCAACTTTGCATCAGAGAGCTCTTTATGGGCAAAGTACCGGCCCAAAATCTACCCAGTCCGCGGCCTGCACCCCATGTCAGAGTTTTGGCGGCATCGGTCCGCTGCGCCCTTTCTCGTTGGCACTACCACAGCCGTCCGATCGAGCGCCAACGCCTCACGCCCAACCGCACGGCCCAGTAGAAAGCCCGGTTGCCGCCAGCTCCCCTCCACGGCTCCACCCTTCCAAATTCCAAAAGCCTGGCTCTTCCCTTCCAAAAGCAGCAAGGAACACCCACCCACCTCCGCTGCGCGCTGCAACGGGAGGAAGGCTGCCGCTGCCGCAGCATTGGGCAGGCTACTCCTCCCCGCCGCTGCGCGAAATCCCTCCGGATTTCGTTGGGTTCTTCAATCTCCATCGACGGGCCAAGATTCTGGAACCGAGGTGAGTGGAGGTCGGTTTCCTAGTCCCTGCACCAATTTCGGGTGCTTGATTTTTAGGATTAGTGGTAGAGCCCAACGATTTCGGTAAGAACGCGTTCGAACCCTACCCGCGTCGTTGGATTATGAGTCAGATTCCCGGGTTTGATGAATGGTTCTCTGTTCGTAATGTGTTTCGTTGTTCAATCGTTGGGGTTTTGTTCTAGTTCTTTCGTCGTTGGATTATGATTCAGATTCCCGGGTTTGATGAATGGTTCGGTTCGTTTCCTGTGCGTAATGCATTTCGCTGTTCAACCGTTGGGCTTGGGGGTTTTGTTCTAGTTCTTGCGTTCTTGGGTTTTCCGCTGGGTCGCTAATTCGTCTGTCTCCTTCCAATTCGCTTATGAAGGAATCGAAACATCTCGAGATTTTGGGTGGAATTTCACGCCATTTCACTAGTTGACGGCGAAGTGAATCTCGAAACAAGGGTCGTCCGCCCAAATTTGTTACCGCCGCTTAAGGGATTTCTTTGTGGTTCTTTGCTCTTTCGCTGGGCACATTTAGTTCATTCCTCTCCTATTCAATGCGTTGGACTCGTATGGAGGGAGGGTAAAAAATCTTTAGTTTTCGTGTAGAAATCGATGCCATTTCTCAAGTTCGGGCCGAATTGAATTTCAAAACAACTGCTAAAACTAAAAGCAACATTTTCTATTATATGTAAAATGAATTACTATATGGAGCATAATTTCACCTAAAATGCTTTCGGAATCTTTATGTAGCTATGGGAGCATCTGTCGTGCCTTAGTTCTGACTTCTTGCTATGTATGATGCAGGCATGCCACCTAGAGGAATGAAGCACTGGTGCAAGTACTGCAAGAAGAGCTTCCCTTCCGGGAGGTCGCTTGGTGGCCACATGGCGATGCACAGGAAAAGGCTCAAGAAGCAGCCGAGCAGCACACCGGCCCTTTCGAGTGCGGATGGTGGTGCCTGCAGGTACGGTCTTCGGGAGAAGCGACACAAGACGTGGTTGATGTGTGATTCCAGTGACGACGAGTACTTGACATTGTTGCCCAAGACAGAATGCCAGTTGTGCTTCAAGGTTTTTGCCTCAAGTGATGCGCTCTCGATACACATGAGAGTGCACACTCACCATCAGCAGACTATGGTAGCAAACAAGGTGGAGGAATCAACAGAGGGCAAAGGGTGTGGGTTGCGCGATTTCACTGTTTCTACTCCTGTGGTATTGACATATGGGGACCAGGAGGTGGGTGCTGCCCGCATTCTTCTGATGCTTTCAAGGCATTCTGATATGTGCTCAGCTTCTGTGGAGCGTTGCAATGACGATTATGAGAGAGACAGCAACTCGGTCTACCATGTTCAGCAGAGTGAGAGCCAATCTGGGGATGACGAGCCGATGAAGCCAGAAAACTGCAGTTCTGATGGCAGAATGAAATTCAGCAGTTCTTCAAATGTGTTGAAGGCGACCTCGATCCACAAATGCAAGCTTTGCAGCAGGGTCTTCACGTCAGGGAATGCACTGGGAGGCCACCAGAAGTTTCACAAGTTTCATGGTCACAGAAAAGTTCAATCAACCCCTAACTCTGCAGTTGCTGAAACAGGACATCTGGTTGAAGAGGACAATCGGTCGCTCAGTCTCAACCCTTCGTCATCTTCCAGTGATAGGAACTACAGCGGTACCATTGGAAAGTCTGAACTAAATCTGTGGCTGGATGCAAGCAGCATTCTTAGTGAGTGAATGCTTGGTGTTGTCTGAAGTTGATTTAGCTTCAGCGTTGCTCAAGTGGTAGAAACCACATTTTGGCTGCTGACAGATACTTTTAGAAACTGTGACCAGTGTTCTTTCTAATTCTAGCCCTGCCCTGTTATGTTCCTCAAAGGCAGAATTGTATCCATTGAGAATGTGGGCTGTGGTTCTATTTTTGGTTGTAGGTAGCAGGCTTATACAGGTTGTTGCAAAGCTGCAACACATTTTGCATTGACTTTTGTCTCTGTTACCCTTAGCAATGTAGTTAGCTCCAACATTTGTTCGAGCCGATTCTTATTCGTATCTTTCATATGAAATTTGGCGAGATCTTCATTAGGAATGCCCTGTTCTTACATGTGGCCCCTAGCGCTCAAGTAAATCACGTGAAAGATGTGGATGAAATCTAAAAAGTAGAGAAATAAAAATCGTTTACTTTTTTCATGATTCTGAATTGGAGTTTTATTATGTTATTTTTTTAGTCCAATGCTGTTCTCGAGATCAATTTAGAAGTCCCTTGTCTCATTAGAAGAATAGAAGTTCAAGCAATATTGATAATAATGTTCCTGAGATCCATTCACTGATAGAGCACATCTGGAATTTGAAAATAATGTTCCTGAGATCCATTCAGAAGTCCCTCATCTTATTGGAAGTTCATGTGATTAATTTTAGAAGTTCCTAATCTGATACTAAGTTCAAATTATAGTTACAACTATGTAATGGTTACCTGTAAACCTATCTAGTATTGAACTATGTTTTCAAAATCTCCTCTATTTTTAAAAAGCTACTTCATTTTTTAAAAACTAAAGAGGTTTGAGGTAACCTTAGGTGCACCAATTTGCACCCCTACTCTGGAAGTCCATAGCCCATCAATTCCATCAAATGGCCCTGGAAGAGGGCCATATAAGCTGACAACAAAAAAAGTGCCATCCAAACCGGCTCTATTCAGTTCAATTAGTGGTGTCAATGGTGAAGAAATTATTCAATGCACGTGCATCTAGATTTATATTCATTTGTTTATTTATAAGTGGTAATTTTCATGTTGTTCCATCAGCTAAAGTCGCATGGTGTGAAAGCAACATTTGCGCACATATTTGGTTATACATATATGAAGTTTGGTGATGGAGAAAATATATATCTAAGATCCTATGTGTGTTTTCATTGAGTTATGTGCTTCGTCTTATAATAGTATGGCGGAGTTTTTGATGAACTTTGTGAGCAAATCAGAAGGGAAGTCCCCTACTTAATTTTTATAAATTTTGGTAAAAGATAGTCCATGTACATGTAAATGACTATAAGCCCAAATAAAGACCCTACTACGAGTGGAAAGTACTCAACTAATCCTCTATCAAAACTTTGACTGATGGCTTAACCCTGTGAACTAGTAGAGCCAGCTCTTCATTGAAAGCTTTCGTCCATTTAACTAGGGAAAGTTTCCCTTGATAAGAAAGGATAAATTTGTGGTGACACCATATTGATCACCCATTGTGACTTCTCTGAATATATTGAGTCCAAATCTCCAACTGCTTTGCATGATCATGTCTTGCGGTGAGAGGGATGTGTTCAACATTTAAACTTTTACTACCTCCGTTTTTAAATTATTGATACTGTTAACTTCTAATATCAACTTTGACCATTCGTCTTATTTAAAAAAATTATTTCAATGTGTAAAATTATTAGTTATATTTTAAATACTACTAATGATAAAACAAATAATAACAAAAAAATTCATTTTTGAATAATTTTTTGAATAAAACGAATGGTTAAAGTTGGTATTAGAAGTCAACGGTGTAAATAATTTTAAAAACGGAGGGGAGTAATTTGTACACAGCCTATAGTACATCTTTATGCTTTCCCTTAGTGATTATATATTTTTGTAGGACACCCATCACAAATCTTATCCAAGAGGAACGTATAAATGAGAAAGAAGTCTATTTTACTAACACTAACTATTCAATTTGGATCCATCTTGCTCTATGCATATAGCTAGAAAATGTTGAGTAGAAGCATGAGATACATATTACTCAGCTCAATAATTGTAAATACCTTGCACACCACAAAATATCATATGTATGACATGGCACTGCTGTACTAATAGGATAACAAAAATGGACGGTGAAGATACAGCCTGGCTGGAACAATAAAACAGTAACCGGGCAAAACTTTAGATTTCCCAAAATTCGAGATGATTCATCACTCAACAAAGCCTGGACAGCTTCCAAATGCCCTTGTCTCTCGCCATGTGTCACGTAGGCCCTGTTTGATACAGCTGGAACTTAATAAAAAATCAGCTTATTTTTTCAGCTGGTAAAAAGCAACTGAAAAATAAGCTGCTGTTTAGTTCATTCTGAGAAGCTGCTGAACTAATAAGCTGTAAAATAAGTTTGCTGTTTGGCACAGCTTCGACTTATTTCTGTAAATAAGCTGTGTCAGGGCCATAAAAAATGTGATGCACCCATAATTTTATTTGTTAAGTGATTTTCAGAAAGAAAGCACTGCAACGTAACTAGATTATTACAACTGTAATATTTTTTCTCACATCCCCACAGCCAACACAGACCTCCCATAGCAGTCCTTAACGGAGACATTCACACGGTGCCAGAGAAGGCATCATCCAAGTGCTAGCAAAGCCTCAATTAGTTTGTTATCTGATTTTTTTATCCTTTCTTTTCTGTTTTGTACATTTCCGTAACCCTCCCCGCTACAAATGAGAAAAGCAAGCAATGACACTTTCAGTCACCTAGTTTGGCAATATTCCTCTACTTGAGCAGTGAAAATTAATGTAGGCGGGCGCACATAAAGATGCAAGCAACGGAACAGAATATCATAAGTATGCATAATAAGCTAGAGTATGCTATAATCAGAATATTTTCTGCAGTGATGACGACTTAGGGCCTTCGGAAGATACCCTTGATTTCCCTTCACCCAACTCATCAGAACAAGGTTACTGCATCAATTATTTTTAATCGTCTCTTCACAAAATATACCCCTGTTTCACTTGTTCTGAAAACCCATGCCCACCAATATTTTTTCCCTGTAATATCCAGCCAACACAGAAACTAAGACATGACCAATAAAGAAAAGAAAGGAATCCAACATATGGAAACTCAAGACTCTAATAAACTAGAATCCAACATAGGGAAACTCAAGTCTCAAGAGTCTAATAAACTACTGTAACAAGTATATAATGTCAAAAACTACTTGTCAAAAACAAATTATGCCAACCTGTCAGCACTGAAGATTGAAAATAGATGATCATTAACTACACGCAAACGACTGTTTAGTAAATTATGGATATCCATAGAAGTTGTCTAGGAAAGAAGCCACCTGTTTTTTATGGTCACTAAGAAACAAAAAAAAAATAACTTCATACTAAAAGGATAGAATAACATCTACATTATACTGTTCTGCCTCAATCTGCTCCTCTTTCTCCTTACCAAGCCCCAGTGTCCCTTGGCCTTGTCTCCTGTGTGTTTTCACTTTAAGGAATACAGTCAGACACATTATTCAAGGGCATAGTGAAATCATCAGTAGCGAAACACATGTAGGAGAAAATGGAGCACTACACATTGAACTGGATTCTAGAGGCAGTTCTTAGCACAGCAGTAGAATATTGTATTAGATCAGTAGTTATTTGCACTCAGTTTGCACCCCAATAGTTTTTTCCTTATACTGAGTACACTTTATGTGTGCAAAAATACATATTGATCCAGGATAGTAAGAAAATAATATGCTTATTCCTCAATTGTGCCAGAATATATAATTCAGAAAAGGATGCAGCAGAGGGACACCCATCTACATCATCATAACCTACATGCAGCCTGGCTAAATCTTTTCACTCTCAACTGACAAATGCATAACAAATCCGCTACAACAGCCCACTATATGCAGGTTTACATCACCATCAAGCCTCTGCCATCAGAATCAGCTTCCCCATCTCAGACCATAGTAACACCCCCACAAACCCCACCACCAGTAAGACTTCATCAAAATTGTTGCACTCACACTAGTGTCCCCATACCAGACTTGAGGAAATTCAAAACTCTGCTTCATTCAATTAGCCCTGCTTTGCACTCATGGAATTAAAGAGATGGATTAATTGATAGTACAAGATGATTACAGAAAAAACAATAATAACATCGCTTTTCAGTCCCAAGCAAGTTGAGGTAGGCTAGAGATGAAACCCGCAAAAGCCAAAGCACAAGGAGAGAAAAAAAAAAAGAGGAAGGAAAAGAGCGATAATAAACCAAAAAGAAAAGTGTAAAAAGAGAGGGAACCAAAAACCATAGTTCTTGCACACGAATTGGTACAAGATGTTTCAAAGCAAAAATTCAGCTCCTCTCCAAGACTTCCAAGTTGTTCTTATTATTTATCACAAAAGCCTAAGATGTTAAAAGATAAAAAGAAAGGGACAGCAATGGATTCAATATAAAATACCTTATACAGGATATACACATCAATATCTGCAAAGGAAAAATGGTATAAATGCTAAAAGTTTTTATCAAATAGGTTCATTTTGCATGAATAGTCAGATTAACATCAATGAAGAGCTACAAACAGGTGTAAAACTGTAAGATGTGAACAACATTGATACAGGAATACAAAATAGTACATTAATGCTAAAAGCCTAAAACATTAAAAGATTTGTTGAGCTTTGCATGATAAAAGCTTCAAGCAATGTTCTCGTGAGCACATAAAACACAACGCCTAGGGTGATGGAAACAGGAAGGGCAGGCAAAGCCCTGCGAAAGAATGCCAGCAGGAGCAGGGTGACGCCAAGGCCTGCAATGATGGCAAGGTAGCACGCGTACACTGTCATGTAGTCATACATTGCAGCCCTACCAACCAGAACACTGTAGAATATGAAGTCACCCAAGCCGAGCTTGATTGCCCCGGATGAGCTCAACCCAATGCCATCTTCATCATCCTGCTCTTCACCGGACCTCTCTGGTGGTGGCTGGATCAAAGGCTCCCTCATTTCAGCAACAGCCACTCTATGCTCCCGCAATGCAGATACCTGCCCAGCTTGTTCAACTGTAGAATCAGAGCTCATAGCAGACACTAATGTTGCCCTGGGTCTTGTTTGACTATTAACCACAGCCAGTGTGGATGCTTCATGAACTTGGGATGGAGAAAAGTTTCCAGGATTGGCATTAAGACTCCTTCCCGCCTCCTCAATTACCTCAACCGTGGAACTGGAGTCCAAATTCCCGTCAGGATGACTCCCTTCCCTCCACAACCTCCAGTTTCGGCCGTGCCGTGGATCCACCGGCCTCGCCTCGTAGACCAAAGCCGGTATCTCCTCGTTCCTCTCTATGGCCAGCTGAAGCAGCACCCTCAAAGGGCCACCAGGGAGCAGCACGGCAGCGAGGTCGTAGATGGCCATGGCGACTAGCAGCGTCCATGTGGTCCACTCCGGAAGCAGCGTGAACCAGAAGGCGGTGAGCACGGCGACGACAACGAGCGCTGCCTGATGGAGCGAGATGGGGGCGGAGGCCGGGGCCAGCGCGGCAAGCGCCAGCGTCCCAGCCGCGTTGGGGAGGAGGATCACGAAGGAGACGACGTCGAGCGGGAAGCGAAGGCGGGAGATGAGGAGGAGGGCGACCTGGCCGCCGAGGACGAGGAGGACGGCGAGCGAGGAGAAGCCGAGGTAGGCGCGGAGGCAGGGCGTGCAGCGGAGGTAGAAGAGGAGCGCAAGCAGGAAGGTGGCGGCCGTGACGGCGACGACGAAAGTCACGGCAGTGACGAGGGCGGTGGGGATGTCGTCTCCGCCGCCGCCGTCTCCGGTCGCGGCGGCGAAGGAGGCGGAGAGGGGAGATGGTGAGGAGGGCGACGAGAGGAGCGAGACGAGGAGAACGACGATGAGCATACAGGCGGAGACGGGGGACACGATGCGGATGATATCCTCACCGAGAGAGTCCAGCAGGGTGGTGGCCGGGGGGTCGCCGGGGACGGCCGCCACCGCGTCGGCCATTTCGTGTGGAGAGGAGATGGGGATCGCTTCGATTGGGTTAATGGAGAATTTGTTGGTCTGTGTGGACCCGTGATGAGTCATTCTGGTTTATTACCGCTCGTCGTCACTCTAATCTTTGATCCTATATCTTTTTTTTTTCAACATGGTGCATGTCAAGTTTGGCATTAAAAAAGAAACAGAATAGAACTTTACAATAAATCTTTGTAGCGGACACGACCACAGACAAGAGACTTAACGGACAAACAACTTAAAACCTATCAGACAGACATCAAATTGAGACAAACAGAGCACTACAACAAACCAAGATGCGTTATTCTTGTTGATGACGAGAGAGGACCTCAACAGCGGCTTAAAAAAGTTACGACGCCCACAGACGTCACCGCTGTCGTCTCCGCCCATCACCAGAGAAGGCTTTTGCCGAGCCCTTACAACCCCTTGCCTCAACCAAGCGCAGCTCTTCCATAGCCCTGTTGTCCTCTGGAGCAACGCGAAGGCGACATCATGAAGGAGAAAACCGGTGACCAGATGAGCGGGACGAAAAGGTGAAAAGATGAAGGACCAAAGACACGACCAACAACCACCATGCCGCCGCGATACTGGAGTAGCAATGGCAATGCCCTGAAGAACATGCCGACGACCGAATGGAGTGCATCGGTGAACGATCCCGACCTGCTGCTCCGTCGACTTCTCGACCGCGACCAACAGCAGCAGCAGCACCTTCCTCCGCGAACTCCAAGCTTGTGACCAGCAATACTAGACCCAGCCCGCTGTTGCCTTGCTCACACCATCACCGTGCGTCGGTCCCTTCCAGATCCGGCCTCCGCGAGCCCAGATCCGGCGCCTTATAGCTCCAAACGACAGCACAGACCATCATCCTCCGAGCCGCCGAGGTGCTCCACCTCACGACGCCGACGCCGCCTCTGAACGCCGCCCACTGTAGATCCGGCTGCCGCGCCAAGTCTCGAGGACAGATCTGGCGGTTGCGTCTCGCCTCCTCCTCCAGCTGCTGAGCACAGCCTAGAGATGAGGAAAGGCCCCGCCGCCGCCATCCTGGTGGGCCGCTCGGGCTGCTCCGGCGACCCACTCCGGCGGCGGCGAGGTGGGAAGAGGTGGGGATGGGGTGGCGGCACTAGAGTTGAGGTGGGGATGTGGGGCGATAGGACTTTTTCGCGGCGAGGCATCAAAACATGTCCAGGGGGAGAGGTATCCCCCGGTATCAAATTAAGAGGGATGCCGCGCTCGAACCCAGTGGTCAGGCTGGGAGTTGAAAGCGACCTGCTTCCGCTAGCCACTCCACCCTTCAAATATACCAATATACTACTATGGAATTTTTTACTTTTCTCTTTAGAACATCAGCTTTAACCTTTTGCCAATCGATTCCAAAAAAAAAACTTTTGCCAATCGGCTAACATTGAAAACAAGTGATCGTATTTTCTGAAAGAAGAAAATCACCTTTTAATATCATTGTCACTTATATACTCCCGGGGCCTAAGAATGGAGCCATGAGTATTTCATTTCGGTAGAGATAATGTTAGTGATGAAAATTAAGACCCTTTCAAGCATGGGATGCATTTTGGAATCCTATGTTTTTCTTGTAAAAGTACTACTCCCTCCGTCCCGTTATAAATGACATTTTTGACTTTTTGAAATCAACTTTGACCATTAGTCTTATTCAAAAATTTTGCAAAAATATTATTTATTTTATTATAAAATAATTTATTATTAAAAGTACTTTAAACTTGAATTATTTATTTTTTGTATTTTTATAAATTTTTTATAAGATGAATAGTCAAAAGTTGACTTAAAAAAAATCAAAAACATCACTTATAGTGAGACAGAAAGTGTATTATAAACCAATTCCAATAAAATTCTTATTTAATTTCTGTGAAATTCATGCATTCCAAAAGATGTCTAAGCATCATGTTGTGGAGGACTTGCTATAGCCAGGGAAAATTTCCATGGAAAAGATGGAGACGTAATAATAATAATAATGGACTATGATTTCTATTGTGTACAGCGAAGTACTCTAGTAGTAGTAACTCTGATAGCGGAGAACGTTCTGTGCATGGCTATATACAATGGCATAGGAGTTTCAGACTTAAATGTCGATGTCTTCTTGTAAAAAATATATTATATGCCCTTCCCAAATATATGTGTGCAGATCTTCAGACTATTTTATTTTCTAGACATATGGTGTCAATATATAACATTTTCAAGAAAATGCATGAGTAGCGATTATGGAATCCTGCCATTTCAGTTTAGTTTTTGTTTAGAGTAGCAGGAACCATAGCAATTTCTAAATCCACATTTCCCATCGTCAAGTATTAAAACTATCATATCTTCTCAAATGGAATCTTTTTCACACAGGATTGAATCCATCTCTTGAATCAAGATCCCATGCCTACGCATCAGCGATCCAACGTCACGTGACATTCCAGCAACGGATCCATACCCAATCTAGACTGGGTCCATCTAGAAAAATCACCCACAGTTCCATCTGAGCCCACAACAAAGCAGGTCCAAAGAGAAGCTACAGCCATCCACCGCGCCGACAGCTGGGAGAGCAGATCATGGAAAACGATGTGAAATAGTGAGATTGGTGTTGGTAACAACTAAAAGTTGGGATTGGAGGGTAAACGAATGCAATAGAGAAGGTAACATATCCTAAATGTAAATCGCCAAGGTTTAGCCTTTGGGGTACTAGAGAAATGGAGAGCCTATGCAACTGTTGGCTGTATAATTAAGGAACCCCGAAATCCAACATTAGTTTCATATTCCTCTATCTCACCAAGCGTATCTAAAGCTACAAGATATCAATATTTTAGAAACAGTACAGAATGGCACCGATACCCATGATTGATGGGTTTACAATTAGGAAAATGATAAATTCTCAGCGAGCAAATTCTACACTCAACATCAAAAACATATATCTACCACCTGCTTTCAACAGCATCTGGGAAATGAAGCTGAACAAGAAACTCAATATTTGTGTTTGGTTATTGTTTAGGGACAGTCTTAACTCTCAAAACCTATTGAAGAGGAAGCAATACAAAATTGAAGGTGATGATTACAGCTGTGTTTTATGTGACCTCAGAATAGAGGAATTCAAATACCACGTATTCTTCCAATGCAACTATAATGCCACCTGTTGGTCGTTCCTGAATATCCAATGGGATCAAAACTTACATTTCTTCAGTACAATTGGAAATTTGGAATTTGGGGATCAAATACCAGCATTCCATGGAGATCTTCATAGTGGCAGTCTGGGAAATTTGTAAGCAGAGAAATTCCAAAAATCTTCAGAACTATTACCTCATCCTTTAGTTTACGAAAGATAGTTTCCTCTCTACCCTTCGGCTTCAAATGTACAGATTTAAGGTCCCTTTGATAGAGCTTCCAACTCCTGATTCTTTGAATTCACTCATAATTCTCTTATAAAGTAATTTTATGACTGAAAGTGATTCTCTTTGATTCTCAACAATAAACTCTTAGAATTAGAATAAAGAATCACTTCACAGAATCAGAAAAAGCTACTTTTTTCAGTTGCCAACCCTTAGTTCATTTCAGAGAATCACTTTACAGAATCAGATAAAAATTATTTCTCTTAAAAAAATGTTTGTTAAAACTTCCCTGATTCTACCTGAAAAGAATCTGTGCCGAAAGAACCCTTAGTGATGCAAATAGATTAGTTCTTCCTTCTTCCTTCTTGTGCATTGCGATCCATCTTTCTTTTCTTTTCCTATATTAATAATATCTACAACTGTAGGAGTTTCTCCTACAGAACATTTCCCTAAGAAACTGTTGGACAGAAACTCAATTTTTACCAAG
>BCLH01001729.1:61850-73303 GCA_001602315.1 Zoysia pacifica | reverse complement strand
CCGCTTCCCTCGCTGCACCACCGCCGCTGCCGCCACTTGCAAGTCGCAACTGACACACGCAGTGGTGACGGGGCTGCGGGGTGGGTTCAGTAACGATACAAAATTACAAACTCCGGGGACAGGGAGATCGTTTGCTGTGAGACACTGCCTATGGGACCACAAATATCTCGAGGCCCAGTCGGAATAAAAAAGAATATCTCGTGGCCCACCTACAGCGGCAGTGGGTAGAGATTCGCACGAATGCGTTCCGAGTTCCGAAGCGGTTGGGAGACGACGGCACGGAAACCGGCGGCAGCGGCCACGCGACGCAGCAAACGCTTCGCGACGAGGCCTTGCGGCGGCGCCGTAGGGGAAGTCGTGAGCGTTTGCCGTGCGTTTGGATGACCCTCGTGACGGTGGAATTTGTGTTGGACGTCGGTATCTTGATTAATTTGATCTATGTTATTTAAATTTTGCGAAATTTAAAATATGTGTATTCGAGTTCATGTGTTATATATTTAAAAAAAATAAATAACACATAAATAATATATTTTAAATTTTATAAAATTATGATGACATATATCTAACCCCTCCTTCCTCCCCTCTGTTTGAGTCTTGATCCTTTCTTCTCTTATCCGAGTCCCGTGCTTTTGGTATTTTAATAATTCCCGCATTACGTTTAATCAAAAAGTCCCTCTGCGTGGTGAACACTTGGTTATGTTGACAGACAGATCTGTGCCACGCCTCGGAAGAAACTAAGAGTGCTAGATGTGGTGGGTTGAACTTGTCACTGTCGCTTTCGTGGAGCATCACTTTCGCGTAAGGGAATGGGAGCGCAGCCCAAATTGCAAGTAGTGCTTGGAAGATCCTGTCACCAGTTCTCTCTACGCGAATGCTTTTTGAATTTTTGTCAAAAGCTATGCTTTTACAAGCAGAAGCACACAAGATTGCCAACCTTTTGAGTAATACATTTATGTACCTTGTGATGTGCATCCTTCCATCTTAAAATATTAGAATTATTGGCTTTTAATATCAATTTTAATTATATATTTTATTTAAAAAAATAATATATATATATATATATATTATAATTTACTTTATTATTAGTGGTATTTGATATGTTGCTAATAATTTTACACATCTGAATAAAAATTTTAATAAGACAAATAATTAAAGTTAATGTTAAAAATCAACGGTGTCAACATTTTAAATCGAAGAGAGTATTTGTGTTTGAAACATGCCAAAGTATCATCAAAAGCGAATTGTGGTTTGTAATTTACATCAACATGTCGGAAGATAATATGTGCATAGTAATCAGCATCATACCAGCTTATTAACATATCTAAGCGTTAGACTTGTTAAACATCAGTGTTACTTTGGCCCGGGAAAAATAAAACACGAATACTAAACAGCAGAATTGATGCCATCGGTTGGTAGGCTCTGTCAAAGATGCCGTCGGCAGAGGACATTCGCATCGCAACTTCACAAGCATATGTTCACTTGTTCAGGGTGTACTAGCTTCGATTGGCTGCAAAACAACCGGACAGACGCGTTGATTCAGATCAAGCCATCCTACTAACAAGCACAAAGACACTTCATCTTTATAGTTAATTTTTATAAAATTTATGTCTCCTTGTACTGCTGGTTGCTTTAGAACGGTTTGAATCACTGCATTGGCATTCTGTGAAAATTATTTGAGGCGTAAATTATCCATTCAAGAAGATTGTTTGTTAAAAATCCATCCGTGGAATTATTTAACAAAAGAACAAAATTTAGAATTTTTTTCAGCCGTCCGTGAATTGTTTCGGGTCGTCCATCAACTGAAGCCAAACCGGGTGGTGGTGGTGATTGCGCCGGCGTCCTCAGAAGCTGCGCTCCACACGACGATCAGCCTAGACCCACACCAATCTACAGGTCGGATGGGTCGACGCCGACGCCAACCGCGCCTGGCCTCCTTCGCGGCCACATGTCCACGGGGGTTCCAACTAGCCGAGCACCATCAACGCAGCAAGATACTCACCGGCCGCCGCCATGTCCCGCTGCTGTCCGTGCGCGACCTCCTCCTCCTCCTCCTCCGCTCCCCTGATCCTCCTGCGGCACCAACCGGTTCCCGCGACTTCCGGAGCCAGCTGCAGCAGCGTTGCCTTATCCCCGTGCGTTGGGGCCTTCATCCCTACTGCCAGTGGGAGGCTGCGGAGCGGAGTGCGATCGAGAGGCGGGCGCGTCACAGTCACGGCGAGTAGCAAGGATGGAAGCGGGACGGAGGAGGAGAAGAACCCGGCATTCAACCCGTTCGGGTTCGTGACGGACAACCCCTCCAGCCGCAGCGCAATCCAGCTGCCGGCGGTTCCCGCGGAGGACGGCAATGTCGGCCAAATGCTCTACGTAATGCCTGACACCTCGCATCGCCTCCCCTCCTTGTGCTTGATTTTAGATATCAGTTTTCCGTGTCTACTATACCAGTTAGTAGCGATTGATCTTGTTGCATCCAGAGGATTGAGGACAAGGGAAGGGAGTACGGTTCGTATGTGAGAGCAGGGGAGTTTCGATGGTTCGTCAGGGAAACAGGTACACTTAAAAATGTGTTTCTATGTGGCTGCTGCTGTTGCTATAATCTTGCTTTTTGTAACTGTATGCGCTGCATTCATTCATTAATTTTAGCAATGCTGACCTAATGAACCAAAAGACTGTAACCACTAACCACAACCCTCATGGATGACTATTGTTGATCTTGTATATTTATTGATAAATTCTAGGTTCATCTGATGCACGTCGTGGGACTATTGTGTTCATTCACGGAGCTCCTACTTCATCATTTAGTTACCGTACCGTTATGTCTCAGGTTAGCTTCATTGACCTTGTAGTCCATTGAAGTACTACAAATTAAGCAACTGACAGTTATTTGCATTATTCAGCAATTGTTTTTGTAACTTACGGTAATTCTTCCAATTTTTAGTAGGGAAAGTTATTTGTAATTTCCAATGGTAGTCTTATGTAATTCTTCTTTGTAGATTGTTCTTTCTTTTTCATCAGAAAATTTTGGAGTCTTTCCCTTGAGACCATCTGGCAATTGCAACATTTTTTTTTATTTTCGGCAACAACCAGATGGCTGTCGAAATATAAGAATTTGCTTCTGAGCATTCTAGTTGACAGCTTCCATGAAAGCTTAACAACCTCATTTCACTGCAATATATTTTGTTTGTTTACTGCAATGCTACCATCATGCTGCTGCATTTGTTTCAATGAACTGTTCCATTCCCCCTAAATGTCTACTGAACTTACTAGATGGCAGATGCTGGCTACCATTGCTTTGCTCCTGACTGGATAGGATTTGGGTTCAGTGAAATGCCACAAACTGGCTATGGGTTCGACTTTAAAGGTCAGTACAATGTGTTTAAATTAGGGATATTTGCATAAACTTATATGCAGTGTATCTTTTGCAGAGGAGGAGTTCCACAAGGCATTTGATGATCTTCTTGGTGCTCTAAATCTCACTGAACCATTCTTCTTAGTTGTCCAGGTACAAATTTGGAAATTTCACAGAATTCTGGTCCATAGTTTTCCTTATCACATATAGATCATGTGAACTGTTTAATTGTTTCGTTGCAGGGATTTTTAGTAGGTTCTTATGGTCTAACATGGGCACTGAAGAATTCAAGTAAAGTTCTTAAGTTAGCTATCCTTAACAGTCCACTTACTGTTTCTTCTCCGCTACCCGGAGTGTTTCAGCAGCTGAGGTCAGCTATTTCTGTTTTGTTTGCACTCTTTGTTGCTCTCCAGTTCTTCTCCTTTATGGATGAACTTTTATGCTTTGGGACATTTCAGATGCACAAGTTAGATATTTTGAATTGGTAACATCAATTCAGGGCATATGATCCTATGAACTTTGTAGATGCATTTGGTTTATATATCCACCTGCCTTCTTGTTTTCTGTTATTTATTTGTTTATTATGCATAAAAATTGCATGAGGTCGTGGATGAGCACTGTTTCGATTTTTGATTTAGTCACAGGTGGACTGTATACTGTTACCCTGTTTCCAGTCAATATCTTTCGCTTACATTACTGTGGTTGATGTTCCTCTTCCTTTCTTTGAGGCGCCAGTGCTGGCATAAGTAAAGTTAAGGAATCATTTGGTGCAGGTTGCCGTTTGTTGGTGAATTTACTTGCCAAAATGCTGTTTTGGCTGAGAGATTCATTGAAGCAGGTAGCCCGTATGTATCCTTGTCGCACAAACTCTTCTTAGTGACCTTCTATGCTTCTTGCTGAATTGGATGCTGCTTGAAAAGAAAAAAAAAATATTGGTCTTTTTCGCCATCTGATGGTGTTTTAAACGTTTGTGTTGCCCTCCCCTTGTTTGACAGCTATGTGCTGAAATTGGAGAAGGCTGATGTTTACAGATTACCTTATTTATCAAGTGGTGCACCTGGCTTTGGTTAGTCCTTACTCCTAAGTTACACATCCCTAATATGTTATATATTTATGCCACTTTTCTATTCAGTCTGATATGTTGTCCTCGGCCATCAAAGAACTTTTGAGCGACTGCTAAGTTTGGATCACTTGATGTCATGCATTGGCATCACTATGTTTCATCTTAATGAAATGTCGTGATGAACGGTTGCTGCAACCTTTTTGGGAGTCCTTGCAGCACTTATAATAGTTGATAATGGGGTTATTTTTGTTCCTCGTGTCTACTTACTGCAACTGTTTGGTCATCTAACATCTCACTTTCTTGTCTGTCCTTTCTTTTAGCATTGCTTGAAACTGCAAGGAAGGCCAAATTGCAGGACGTTTTGAGTCGAATTTCCACTGGATTTTCACCCAACAGGTAATTTAATCAAAAGGAACTGAGCAGTAGATATATTCAGCTGCACACTACATCCTCTGATCTAATAAAAAGCAGGCAGTCTATGAGTTCGTATTAAACTTACTATCAGATTATCAGAAAGTCCATTATGAATGTCAACTATCAGTATTGAACCTAGACATCTGAATCTTCCAAAACCTTTTCTTTTGATGAAACTTTTAAAGTTTTTATCTTTCTTGCAGCTGGGAAAAGCCAATATTGCTCGCTTGGGGCATATCAGACAAGTACTTACCGGTTTCAATAGCTGAGGAATTCCAGAAAGGTAAACCCGGTGTTGTAAAACTGGTGGCAATAGAAGGAGCTGGCCATATGCCGCAGGAGGACTGGTAATGAGTTCAGTTTTGCATCCATACTTCAATCATTATGAACATGGTGTCGCGAATCACAAGTGATATTTCTATTTCGACCTTGCTGAATCTCTGAACATCTCGCATGTTTTCTGCAGGCCAGAGAAAGTTGTGAAGGCCCTGACATTCTTCCTGTAAACATAGGCAAGACCGTCTACAAGGTGGTAAATATGCGAGTGACTGCCGTGCCTTTACCAGGACCCTTCTCTCTGATTTCATTCTTCGATGAAATGCTCGTGTTTGGTTGACGCGTTCTTACCGTGTTAAGTGCGGCACGTCGCACAGCATGCTTGGAACGCTCAAATCAGGATGAAGCTTGTTCAGAAAGTTGAACATAGAAGTTTCATTCTGGAGTATTTTCTTGCTTGTTTCTGTATTTAGTTAATCGCAATGACTTGGATCTGTTGTGTAAAGTTTGATGAATTTGTTTTGGACGCACCAGTGGCCTCCTTGTCACTGTCTGCTTTGACACTACTCTGTCCCTCGTCATTTTGTCACTGCTTTCTCGTTCCGTATCAGGCGATTCAGGTCAGGCCTAGGGGCTAGCGCTCTAGTTCTGCGATCGCTCCTCGCCCCTTGACATCCTTCCGCCACGAGACATTCCACGTCTCCACTGGCACGGGAAACACTCCACTTGTACTGGAAACACAGGGTGCCATGCTATGTGGGAGGACGAGGACATTCGGCAAGATCCCGAAGTGACCGCGTCCGGCAGGGTCCCAAGGCTAAGGTTGGTACATTGGTACAAGCAACTTATATATAGCTTGACTGATCGTGTCATTGACCCTCATAGCATCTCTGCGGATAACACTGGCGCGAATGAGGGAGTAATGTTTTTTAAGGTGCGATGTATGTGAGGTTGTGACAGGTGATGCGATGTATGTGAAGTTGTGATAAGTGAGTAAATGATACGTAGAATCATAAGTGATACTTATTATTTAAAAAAATGTAAGATTTATTTTATCTGTTAATTCATTCTTTTGACGGCTCTGACAGTTAGATGTGAGTGCATTGGCTCGGAAAAAAAATCCGCTTATCACGAATGAGCAAGTAGTATTCGACACGGAGTGCGTGACCCGTTCAGCGCTGGAGAGAACAGATTACAGGTGTGTGTGGAGGCGACTGGCTGATGAGATCCTGAAGTGGTTAGAGAAACGACGATAAAAACTGGCATCCTGGGTTCAGCAAGTAGTATCCGAAATGTAGAGTGTTGTAAAACTGGAGGCAATAGAAGGAGCTGGTCATATGCCGCAAGAGGACTGGTAATGAGTTCAGTTTTGCGTCAATACTTTAATCATTATGAACATGGTGTCGCGAATCACGAGTGATATGTCCTTGACACTGTACGCCCACTTGTATTTCGATCTTGCTGAATCTCTGAACATCTCGCATGTTTTCTGCAGGCCAGAGAAAGTTGTGAAGGCCCTGACATTCTTCCTGTAAACATAGGCAAGACCGTCTACAAGGTGGTAAATATGCGAGTGATTGCCGTGCCTTTACCAGGGCCCTTCTCTCTCTGATTTCATTCTGCGATGAAATGCTCGTGTTTGGTTGACGCGTTCTTACCGTGTTAAGTGCGGCACGTCGCAAAGGAAGCTTGGAACGCTCAAATCAGGATGAAGCTTGTTCAGAGAGTTGAACATAGAAATGTCATTCCGATTAAAAAAAACTTTGTGTCACGGTTGAGTTTTTCTTGCTTGTTTCTATATGTAGTTAATCATAATAACTTGGATATGGCGTGTAAAGTTTGATGTGTGGCTTTTCTCTGGGTCTAGGAGTGTAGATCCGAGAGTATCTGTGTCGGTAATAGATCTGTGGTTCGGAGGTGGTCAATACCTTCGGATCCGGTCGCTGGAGTCGAGGAAGATGATCCGGCCATCTGCTCTTTATTGGTGCGGTCCTCTGCTCTTAAGCAGCGTCGGTCGGTGAAGAGGGCAGTGCCGTTGGAGTCACGGCGACGTCGTCGATCTCTCGGTGGCGGCGGTCGTCGTGGCGGTAGTGCTTCTCGTCGGCACAGTGCTCCCTCACAGATCGGGTTTAGGGATGTCGGTGGGGTGCGGCGGTACGGATGAACCTAAGTCATGAGTTCCGGCCGGCCCTCCACCTCTATTTATTGTGGCGCTGGCGACAGGGGCCCACCAGCCATAATGGGCTGGGCGCCCCCGATCAGGGCGCGATTAGGTCAAGGGCCCATTAAAGCCGTTGGACCAAAACGGATAGAGATCAATTTCTAACATTCTCTCCCTTGATCTCACTTTTTACTTTTATCTTTATTACTTTTAACTTCACTCATTTCATTACAGATTAATGCATAGAACTGCCTCATCGTCACGGTCAATCGCCGATAGACTTAACAGCTACAATATATTTTTCTGTTCTGAAATAGTTATTATACATTTTGGGTCATCTTTTTGTTCAGGAATCACAGGCTTTCCCTTAAACCTATGCCGGCAACATGTTCAATAAATACTTTGGGTGGTAAGCCTTTAATAAGCGGATCCGCTAGCATCTTTGCGGTGCTTATATGCTCAAGACTTATGATTTGATCCCGAACTTTATCTTTCACAACATAGTACTTTATGTCAATGTGTTTGGCAGCACCACTTGACTTATTGTTGTGTGCATACGTTACTGCGGGTTCGTTATCGCAGTACAATTTAAGTGGTCTATAGATGTCGTCAACCACTTTTAAACCGGGTATGAACTTCTTAAGCCAGTTCACCTGCCCCGTAGTCTCATAACATGCTACAAACTCGGCATACATTGTGGACGATGTAGTGACGGTTTGCTTTGAGCTTTTCCACGAAATAGCTCCTTCAGCGAGAGTAAACACATATCCGGATGTAGACTTTCTATCATCTCCCGCATAATCAGAATCTGTATACCCCACTATACGGAGTGAATCTGATTTTCTGTATGTCATCATGAGGCCTTTTGTTCCTTGCAAATAACGCAAGACTTTCTTTATCAATTTCCAATGCTCTATTCCAGGATTGCTCTGAAATCTGTCAAGTAACTCGGTAACAAATGCTAAGTCAGGGCGTGTACATACTTGAGCATACTGTAAGCTTTCGACAGCTGAAGCATATGGAACCGCTTTCATTTGATCGATCTCATATTGGTTCCTGGGACATTGAAATTCCCCATATCTGTCGCCCTTGACTATAGGTGCAGTGATGGACTACATTTATGCATACCATATTTCTTTAATACTTTCTCTATGTATGTCTTTTGTGACAGTCCCAATACCCCTTTGTTTCTATCTCGGTGAATTTCAATTCCTAAAACGAATGAAGCTTCACCAAGATCTTTCATATCAAAATTTGAGGACAAAATCTTTTTTGTCTCCAGTAGTAGACTGACATCACTACTAGCTAGTAGGATATCATCCACATACAGGATTAGGAAGATAAACTTCCTATCTTTAAACTTTGAATAAACACAGTTGTCCTCAATATTTTCTTTAAACCCAAATTTCTTTATCGTGCTGTCAAACTTCAAGTACCATTGTCTTGAAGCTTGCTTTAACCCATAAATCGATTTCTTTAGACGGCATCCCAGTTTTTCACTTTCTTCCATAACAAAACCTTTCAGTTGTGCCATGTAAACATTTTCCTTCAAATCTCCATTTAGGAATGCTGTCTTTACATCCATCTGATGTAACTCTAAATCATAATGAGCCACTAGTGCCATTATGATTCTGAAGGAGTCTTTACATGAGACCGGAGAAAAGGTCTCATTGTAATCAATCCCTTCTCTTTGAGTAAAGCCTTTTGCCACGAGTCGTGCTTTATATCTTTTTACATTCTCTTAGGAGTCGAGTTTTGTCTTGTAGACCCATTTACAGCCTACTGTTTTGACTCTTTTAGGAATTACTTCTAAGTCCTAGACTTTATTAGCCTTAATGGACTTCATTTCTTCTTCTATGGCCTCAAGCCATTTTGAAGAGTTTTCGCTTCTCATGGCTTCTTCAAATGAGGTGGGATCATCCTCCATTTGAAATTCTTCTGTCTAATAAACTTCATAGTCATCAGAAATAGCTGATCTTCTTACTCTTTGAGTCCTCCTCGGGGCCTCTTTATTTTGTACATTTTCTGTTTGAGACTGTTGTTGCTCCCTCTCATCTGTGGCAATAGGTTCTATTGAATCCTGAGAAACAGGTTCCTCATTCTCATTTATTGTTGCCACAGGAGAAACAGTAACAGGTGCTTGCACCATAGTGTCTCGCACTGTCGGTGCAGCGACAGCAGGTAGTGTAAAGAATAGCTTTTGAATCATCGGAGTGGGCGTATACACCCGCTTCTCTTCAAGGTCAATCTCTCGAGCTACCATGCTCCCCCTCATCATCTCATCCTCTAAGAAGACAGCGTGTCTCGTTTCTACAAACTTTGTATGTCTATATGGACAATAGAAACGATAACCTTTTGACTTTTCTGGGTAACCAATAAAATGGCAACTCTCAGTTTTGAGATCTAGTTTCCCAAGATTTGGGTTAAATACTTTAGCCTCAGCTGGGCTCTCCCACACTCGTAAGTGGTTTAACGAGGAAACTCTACCTGTCCATAATTCATACGGTGTTTTCGGCACCGACTTACTTGGTACTCTGTTGAGAATATGAATGGCGATTTTTAACGCCTCCATCCACAAGCTCAATGGCAGTGTAGAATAGCTCATCATACTTCGCACCATATCCATCAAGGTACGGTTGCGTCTTTTAGCTACTCCATTTTGCTGAGGTTCGTCCGGTGTAGAATATTGGGCCACTATTCCATTTTCCTGTAGAAACCTTACAAAAGGTCCAGGGACTTGTCCATACGGGGTATGCCGACCGTAATACTCCCCCCACGATCAGATCGGACTATCTTTATCTTTAAATCGTGTTGGTTTTCAACTTCAGCCTTAAATATCTTAAATTTATCCAAGGCTTCGTGTCTTTCTTTGATTGGATAAATATATTCATATCGAGAGTAATCATCCGTAAATGTTATGAACGAGTCATAACCATCTATACTCTTCACAGAAAAGAGACCACAAATATCTGTGTGAATAATTTGTAGAACTCCTGTGCTTCTTTTTGCATCTTTCTTAATTTTCTTTACATATTTTCCTTTAATGCAATCTCGACATTGTTCTAAGTCTGAGAACTCTAGTGGAGGAAGAATATTATTCTTAACTAGTCTTTCTATTCTCCCCCTCGAAATATGTCCTAAACGACAGTGCCATAATTTCGACGACTCATCTAGAGTTCTTTTTCGTTTTCTATTTTCTTTCATGGACGAGGATTCTTTTATTTCGCACGCAACATTATTATTATCGCATACGACATTCACATCATCACGTAATGATAGCAAATAAAGCTCATTTTGTAAGATGGCAAAACCAACACATTCTTTATTAAACTTTATTTCACACTTGCCATTTCCAAAATGATAATCATAACCATCATTATCCAAACATGAAACACTAATCAAATTCTTTTGTAGAGAGGGTACATAAAGAACATCTCTAAGTATAAGAATGAAGCCATTAGCTAGCTCTAATGAAAGATCGCCAACGGCTTCAACTTCAGCTTGGACTCCGTTTGCAACTTTAATGCATCTTTCTCTTCTTTGCGTAGTCCTCGTCGAACGGAATCCCTGCAATGAATTAGCAACATGAACAGTTGCTCCAGAGTCAATCCACCAAGTAGATTTTGAATATTGCACATATAGAGATTCATTTATAAAGGTAATAATGTTCTCACCTTTCTTTGCCATGATCATCTTTAAATATGAAGGACAATCCTTCTTATAGTGTCCTGTCTTCTTGCAGTGAAGGCACTGATCTTTGTCCACTGCAAATTTATTCTGATGAGGCTGATGGACAGGAGCTTTTCCCTTGTTCTTTGAGGAGTAGTTGTTGAAGTGTTTTCTTTTGTTTTCCTTCACATAGTTGATAGAACCACCATGTGAAGCTTTAATTCTATCCTCCTCATGCACACACATTGCTATGCACTTTTCCAAGTCCCAAGACTCGGGTTGCATATTATAGTTGACAATGAACGTTTCAAACTCTTTTGGCAAAGAAGTAAAAACCAAATGAATAAGGAGTGCATCCTTGAGACCCAGATCCATTGGTTTGAGCTTCGATGCCATGTTGCTCATTCTCAGTATGTGCTCTCTAATGCCACCGTTACCACCAGAGTACTTTTCATTCACAAGTTGTCTAATGACTTGTGTGGCGTATGTCTTTGAAGAGCCAGTAAACTGACTCTTTATTCTTT
>BCLH01001729.1:16372-45486 GCA_001602315.1 Zoysia pacifica | reverse complement strand
CAAAGCCACACATACACATTGACAGTGGGCCCGGGGCCCACTTGTCAACCTCACATGGTTAAATGCTAGGAGCACCCAGCTTTTGTACCCGAAAATTTACCCACAGCCTATTTTAACTCCAAATAAATTCTCAAAAATCCCGGAAAATTTATATTTTTCTTAGAAACACCCCTACATTATGGAAATTATCTACCAAACCCGTCACACTGCAATTTTGCACTTAGGCCCCTCCATTCCGTAGGAAATTACAAAAAGATACCCACACTTGTATTTAACGCTATTTCCACGTAACACCTCCGTTCGCCGAAATTTCTGCGCCATTAGAACCAAGACTCCGAGCCATTTCTTTTACTCTGAGATTTATTCGATTCTTCATTTGATCACTTTTATTTTCGTCATAGTTACGTTTTGTTCCTCTTTTACCGTGTAGACAACGAAGTGTTCGGTAACGAGGAGGTCGACGACCCGGAATACGAGGAGGATCTCGAGAACGTCTACGAAGGCAAGTTCTAACCCTTTGACCATATCGATCCTAATGTTTGCTATGCTCCTATAGGACCATTTATGCTTGCATGATTATGTTATTTATGTTAAAACCATTGTGTAAAAGTCAACCTACATGATATTAGAGTATTTACATTTAGGATGGTTCTATACTTTTACTAAGTGTGAATACTGTCTTGCTACTATGGTTGTTTACTATACATTGTTAACCATAAGAACTCCGTCTTTAATTTTTTAAGGGTCAGATAGTCACCTTGATTACTAGAACGGTTAAGATCCCCCTCCCTTCTTGAAGCTATGCTTCATTACACTATATATATACACCATCTTTATCAAACGTGTTAAATAGGGTTTGGTGGTGTGAGTAAACCCTGTGGGACTGAGTGACTAGTGAAAACTGTGTTAGGTGATGAGACGGGATTTTAGAAACTCGGCTGTGGGGTGAGCTCCTAGTGGTATGTGCCTGTGTGTCGATGTTAGCTTCAGACTAGTCCACCTGTCGTGGACAAGTGTCGCCCCTGCCATATAAAGACCGGTTCATCGGAGCTCAACGTAGTGTTTACGTGCAACCACAGAACCTTTGTTCTTGGGAAGGACTCACCTTCACCCTTTGGTATCCATGTGGCCCCTAAGGCGGTTGGTTAGAACACAAGTCGCAGGAAGTGGGCGTGAGATAACTCGTTGTCTGGTCTATGATTACAGTAATAGCCCGCGCCATGGGAAATTGTACAACCCATGGCATAGCCCCTGGGTACTTGGTAATGACCCGAACCGTGCGGGCGTCCAGAGAGTCACGAGAACATGCTATCGCGTCATCGGGTTTACTCTCGAGTGATGACCCTGTTAGCATTTTGAGGGGACCTTGTGGATACCTTAGTGCGTGGAAAGTGTGCGTTATGTGACTCTGTTGATCAAGAAAAGCATAACCTGTGGGTACAGTGTACAACCTCTGCAGAGTGTATAAATCTATTCGGACTAGCCGTTGCCACGGTATTGGCACGCTACAGCTTGAGCTCACCTTGATTAGTTTTGTCTATCTCCTTGAAGTACTGTGGGTGGGTGTAGGTGCCCGTATTTTGGGAAAGTGTCTGGTTGAGATATTGGAGGCACATTCAGTTAAAATTTAGGAACTGACGAGAAATGTGACTTCTCCCGCAGGGTCATCACTAAAATATATTGACTAGTGTAAGATTACTATACCCTTCGTTTTGGAAAATTCTTGTCTGTAGTTTACCTTGCATAAAATTTGCTTTCGCTAAAAAAAAACCCTAGCATATCCTTGATGGCCTTTTGCATGAATATAACCCCTCCGGGTTAGAACTTGTTGAGTAATTTACCTTTGCGGCAATCGTTCAGATGAAGAAGAAGATGACGTCCCGCTTGAAGGCGATGAGTAGAACTCGTTCTTCGCGCAGGTTGCCTGTGACGTAACTTTTGATCTCATGCTTTCGCTATTTATATAATGATTGACCGAGGATGTTTCACACTCTCGAGGATTTTTAATTTAAGCTTTGATTGTGTATCTTAAGTATCTGAGACAATATATGTAACTTTATGGTATGTACTATGTGTCCAAAATATTTCGTGCGTGCCAACTACTGATCAAAGGATTGGTACGGTGTACACGAGAATACTAAAAAAATAGGGTATGACAATAGGAAATGGTAAATGAGTTTGAGATTGGGAAATAGATGCATGATGAAGATTCAGTATAATTAATGAATAGAGAGTGTAGATCTTTCCTTCTAATTTCTAATCTCAAATCCAATCTCCTGGCTGCCAAACGACAGCTATATGTATGTGATCAAAGAAGGCTCAATTGGAGAGGTTCTCAAAGTCTTCTTCCGATCGAATAAGAAATCTTTGGACAGGAGATGGGCCTGCACTGAAAAGATATCCAGCCCCCGTCTTGTCCCGTGATGCCTGCCGGCCGTCGCTGCTGCGCTTGAGGCGATAACAACAGAAAGAGAAAAACAGTAAACAAAGGTCTCATCCTCGTCAGACCTGAATCCATGCGTTCCGGTGGGTTTACACTGCTTCGTCTGCATGCAGCTGGTCCCTGTGGTTGCACAGCCCAAAGCTCGCATCATGCACACATGCGCTACCGAGCAGTGAAGGCCACCGGAGCAGGTGCACTGTAGCCGGTCATCAGTAACAGCACCAGAAACTTACAGTGGTAACAGCACCGTTCATGCTCTGTGCTGGGCGTGCAAGCAGCGAGCACGACGACACTGCTTAACAGGATGCATGCATGGATCCTAATTTTTTCTCCGGTCTTAGGCTTTGGAACGCAGAATTTTTATAAGAATCTCATAAAAATTTTACAGAAATCAATTCAATTTCAAAAAAAAAAATAGAAAAAAATTTTTCCTTCTTCCAAACGGAGCTCGCACCTGTCGGATGAACGTTAGAGCACGCGAGCGCGGCGAGCGGCGAGTTTACGGGCATGGATCTGGATGCCATGGACAACGGGGTACGTGGCGCCTCGCGCGCTGTCTTGTCCGGCGTTCGCGTCGCAGGCGCTGCTCCACCACGCCGGGGACTAGCTGCAGCCTCGCCGCCCGGCACGGCATCGACCACGTCGCCGTCTGCCCATCTCCGAGATGCCGCGACTCGCGCACATGCCTGACCCCGCCCGATCGGCCTCGCCGGCCGGGAAGCGACGTCGCGGCGCGCGAAAACATCGCGTGACTCACTCAACTCCTACTAGCATTAAGACACGAAATGAATATGCACAAATTAACACGGGCGTAGGAGCAGAGCTCAAAATTAAGTCCGGTGTTACATTACACGGTCATGCAGCAGCAGGGCAGCAATGCCATGCATTACATCTGCTGTACTACTGCCCTGCTTAATTTGAAGTAGTACTATCGTCGTCACAAAGGATGCAGCATTTTCATGCAACGCTGTCCAGTATCGGTCACTCTAATATTTATAGCTGTGTAATACTAAGCACTATTCTATTCAGGGATCAGGATCGGACGCGGGCTAATGAACAAACAAAGCTAACAGGCCAGCAGACAGCAGTTGCGAGCATCACCAGCTCGTACTTGCGGTGCGCGTGCAGCGCAGAACTCACCACGACCAAGCCGATCTTTCTTTTCTTTTCTTTATGTTCGTGACTTCTCTCTTCATGCTCCATGCATCAGTAACAATCACCCCCGACGCCCCGCGGCGTTGCTTCAGTTGTGGATGGGGGACCTTCTCGTCGCCGGCGATGTCCATGATGTCCGCTAACGTCGTCTGCCGCTGCCACGGCACGCGCGTGGGGGTCGCCGCGGTGGCCCCCTGGTAGTCGGAGCCGCGCCGACCTGCTTGTGGCGTCGTGGCATCGGCGTCGAGTACTGTCGTCGTGCGGCCGTTTCCCGTCGAGCTCTGAATATGCATGGGACTGTAAGAATGTTGCCTCAAATGTAGGCTGAAAGCTAGATTCAGTGGCTGTACACACTTACCCGCATCTGATTCGATTCAGCGTCCTTCAGTGGCGCCTTTTTCGCCGATCCTGCATCACAAAGGTTACAACGACCACATGTTAGATTGACGAAGTGTCTAAAATGTTACTGTAATGCCTATATAGACGCGATTGACGCACTGAATTTCCGTTTTGTTTTTTTGAAGTAGCATTCTTGTCATATCTGAGCTACTACTGTTCAGAACGCAACCGCGGGGCTCTCGCGCGCACGAGAACAAAATGCATGCATCCACAGAAAAGATCGAAAATTTGTGCAGAACTAAAATGTGCTGAAACTAGATTCCACGTGATACACATAACAACCGACCGAGCTGGTGACTGGTGAAGGGCAGCAGACCACAACTACCTTCTTCCCCTTACATTCTCCAATCCAAAGATGGAGCACGAGGAGAAAAGTGAAGAACAGCGACTATTCCTACCTAATAGCTAGGGATAAAAAGATGCTAAATAATGCAGCTACGCCGAGACTACAGCTCAGTGGTGATTTGGTTTATGGCCACTTTTCCCGTAGTAATCCTCGTGGAACCTTGGTGCCGCATACGCACTGCCCATCTCCTCGCTGCCCTGCTCCGCAACAACAGGAGAAGGAGTCGTCTGCCTCGTTGTACCTGATGCGCAGTGTTCGTCGTCGGCTCCGCAGCGCTTGTTTACCGAACGAACAACGGGTGCTTCGCCGCCGGACGTCGGAGAGACGACCATCTTCTTCTGAACAGAGAGAGAAAACACGGCAAGATAAGCAAAACTGCAAATCTTGTTTCATGTACTGCAGCAAGAAATCAACCTGGGATCACATTACCTTGTCGTTGTTGATTGCTTCCCGGAGCTGTCTTTCCAGCCTGATCCCTGCACGATGAGAAAAGGTTGCCTCTAATGTTCACTCTGGGCATTGCCCCAGATTAAAGTGCTAGTAAAGCACGGGAGACGAAGGAAGCATACCATGTGATGTTGCAGCCAAAAGAAGTAGGAGAAGAGAGGCAAAGGCCACAGAAGTTCTCATCTCTGCCTACGTGCTTGTCCGGACAGATCCAAGTAAAAGAGGTGCGATGATATTTGCAGCTAGACGAGACAGGAAGAGCAGGAGAATGGAAAGAAGCAAGCGGCAAGAGCCTAAGGACAACTGACCTCCGGCACTTGGATATTTATACACACAGGCAGCACTGCCCCCATACAAGGGCACTGCATGCTAACAACTGACCAGACAGAAGATTACATATCAAAAAAAAAAAAAAAACAATCAGGACCTTCAAATGAATCGATTCTTTAGTCCAGCCCTGCATCTTGAGCTTTGGTTGGGCTATCACTTTTTAAGGAAGATGTTCCTCCAGTACATACTCTGCATGGTCAATTTACCTCGAGCTTGCTTGTCCTGACGCGGTTACAAATATAGTAGTGGAGTACAGACTGTACAGCAGCAGAACTCATTTCTTTTAAACTCGATTGCAGCCTGCAAATTCTTATACTACTCCTCTTTAACAGGGAGTAGTCTTGATTAGCAGGATTGCAACTTCTGATTACTGTTCCGGAGTCCAGGCTCATTTCATTTGTGACTGTCTAGCTAGCCTCAGCAAGAGAGGCGGCATGGTCCCTCCTGAAGTCCTGATACGTTGCCATCTTTGGATTCAGTAGATTAAATCTGTGTACCAGTCAACTTCCTGAATTTTCTCTTATATAGAAGTAAGTGACCTTCTTGATAAAGGCCCGGGTTCACTTTTGGACGAATTTTATTTGTCTGACATGAATGAAAGCTGTTTATGAAACAGCAACTACTCATGTAAAATATGAGTCCACACTGATAGGTAGCCAGAGATTGCTGGCTGCTGAAATGAACTGCAATGAGCCGTGTCTTTCACTCTTTAACAATGAATGGAACGTACTACTGGTAGAATTCTGCATACATACTATTATAATAGCTACGGAGTAGTATCATTTAGTAGCGCATCCATGTGAGATACCATCAGCATTTTCTAGCGGCACCCGTACGTGCGCACGACGGTGTAAGCAATTAAACAAAAAGAATGCGGAAGAAGGTAGTGCGTGCACGTTTGAGCAATGCAAATTAGATCTGGTTCCCAAGGCAAAGCTCCCGAGTTCCAACAGAGTCAATGCCGCTCCCACGGCAAACATGACATTTTGACACCTGATCTCGTGGCCATCCGTCGACCCGGCACAACGCATGTCTCCTGGGCAACAACATGCGTCCATCAGTCCATGCTAGTCTGCTATACTACGTACCGGTAAGCTTCCAATTGAAATTGGTTAGACCGTACCTCAACAGCACATCGAGAATTAGAATATTGTGTGTGTTAGATCCACCTCAGATTCTACTATGTGCGTGGAAAGGTCTCAGACACTAATCGTTTGAGGTCAAATAATGCACCCAGAAATGAAGTGTATGTTGTACTCCTATGTTGAACTATTCTTTTGCCATGAACAAGAACTCTGTCGCCTACAGATAGATGATCAAGCCGTGTCCTGACGATGTAAATAATGCATGGTAAACTAGCTATGCAGGTGTATACGAGTACTTTTGGAAACGCGAGAAGCCCAAGTAATTGGGAGAGGTTACGTTGGGCATGTATACGTCGGAACTTGGCCACGGGAAGGCGGGCATGGATGAGAGTCACAGGCTCATCAAAGCTACTGTGCCAGGAGGCGTGTTACTGCTCCAAGTGGGAGATAGTCTCGACGGCGCCTTTGACCAGATGCTGTTCGAAACCCAGGCACGCACGCCTTTGCGCGCTCACCCTACGTGAGAGAGAATTCACCCGCCGGCCGGCAGCCGTGTGGAAGAATCGGATCCAAGTGAGAGAAGCACACACGCCGGAGCAGAGCTAATCGTGCACACAAGTACGCGGTACGCCGCGCGATCTGAGGCTTCTTTGCACTGTGCCACTTGGCTCAAGGAACCCATGGCGCGGCGGCGGGGGCCATTCGCCCACGATCGACGCGCGCCGGTCCCCCCTCGCGCTTTTTGATGCGCGTCGGACTGGACGTGATCGGTTTTATCTAGTAGGAGTACTAGGGGGATCAGACGTTTTGTCGCGGCCGGCGCAGCAGCGTTACCGCGCTGCCGCTCCCCTCGACGGATGCGGATGGCGCACATAGAAAAAACTGAGATAATCCCCTGTTCTTCAACATATTTCCCAGGGTGTGACTATATAAATCCTTCTAACTTCATTCAGTGTAAAATTCACGAAATAACATTAGATCTCTGTCAATATAGTTGTATAAAAAACCCGCATAAGTGGACATGGGCATCATATATCTGTTTCAATCAGGCTCCTATGGTAAAAAGTTAACCAATGGTTAGCACAACATAATAGTGTCAAAATTCATATATAGCTCTAAGAAATCAGAGCACATCATCCATTACATTATCACTATCTGACTCTGTTCCCGGCAACCTAGTCCCCAGCTCTTTCCTTGGCTTCGGTGATAGGCCCTTCGCAAGCATTTCCTCGTCGTACTTCCTCGCCAAATCTATCATTCCCTTCTGCAGCAAGGCGTCAATAAGCGCGTTGTATGCAAATGCATCGGGGCTGAGTCCCTGGTCTTCCATGGCCTTCCACACGGTGAACACTGGGCGCAGAAATCCCCACCGCCCAAACCTCTTCATTAGCATGACGTATGTATCCATCCTGGGTTTGCAACCCCTCTCAAGCATTTTCTCAAACAGCCCAAGAACCTCCTGCGGACGGCTCAAGTACTGGAAGAAGCAATGGTAAGTGAGCACATCGGGCTTGCATCCCGCCTTGTGCATCTGCTGAACAAATGCGTACCCTTCCTTGAACCTGCCCTCCTTGCAGAACAGCTTGACAACGGTGTTGAAAGTGGCGGTATTCGGCTTGCAACCAGCATCAATCATCCGCCTGTACAGACGAACAGCGAAATCGACGCCTTGTGCGAGCCCAACAGCATGGATCGCAGTGTTGTGTGCGATGATATCGACTGGAATGCCTTTCTGCTTCATCTCCCTGAAAAGCTTGACGGCCTTCCACGGTTTGCCTGACTTGGCAAGGGCGTCCATGTAGATGGAGTAGGAGTGGAGGTCCTTGGCAACGCCGCGGCGGTCCATGTCGAACCAGAGCTGGCGGAGCCGCGCCCAGGCGCGGGTCTTCGCCCACCCGCGGAGGAGAAGGTTGTGGGTCTTCGTGCCCAACGGGAACGGCGGCGGGTCCTTGCCGAAGCACAGTTGGTCGGCCTCGTCAATCCGGCGGTGGTCGCAGAGCGCGTCGACGAGGAGGTGGAAGGAGGCCTCATCTCGGAGTCCGATCGAGGCGGCGGTGGACTCGAACGCGCTGACGGCGTCGTCGATGAGGTTGGCAGCGGCGAGGCGGTTGAGGAGGGCGCGGAGCGCGGGGCGGAGGAAGGCGGGGTCCCCCCGCGCGGGGTCGTGGTGGGAGAGGAGCAGCGAGGTGGCGACCGGGAACTCGAAGTGCTTCCCGAGGATGTCCACGGTTCGGGCAAGCGTGGCGGCGGTCGGGGGGAGGTTGGCGCCGGTGGGGGAGGCGGACCAGTGGAAGAAGTCGAGAGCGCGGCGCCAGTCGTTAGCGTACAGGGAAAGCGTCTCGAGCACCGCTGCGGCGTCGGGGGAGGAGGGCGGCGTGGGGGCGGATGCGGGGCCGGGCGCGTGGAGGGTGGAGAAGGGGACGGCGAGGCGGCGGTGGCGGCGGGCGGCGAGGAAGATCATCTCACGAGCAGGACCAGAGAAAACGGTGCAGCGATGCCGATGGGCCGACGGCTGGCGGAGTTGAAGTGGCCCCTGGCCCAAACCGCTTGCCTGTAATACATCTCGTGGAAAATCTCGTGCTTTTTATTCTCGGAATGGTTTCGGTTTTCGGGTAAAAATTGACTGGTCTATCGTTTTTTTGTTACCACTCAACTCGGTTTTTACTGAAAATCAGTCGATTTATATAATCAAACTGAGTCGATTGTGTTAAAAATCATAAAAACTGATTGATTTTCACTGATTTTTTAAACCCTGGCTCCCCACGCTGGCTTCGTCGAAATGCAGTAGGATCAGTTCCGAGCACATCACGGCTAATGATCAAATTTCGTAGGAGTATTCGTGAGCGCCGTCAACAAGTTCTGCATCAACCTCGACAGTGACACGGTAACTTCCTGGCCGCGGTTCCCTGCCTCCACTGCCGTATTTTTGTCCGTGACTCCGTCCTCCGTTCTAGATAATGGGTCCCCTAATTTGTTTTTCTTTCACCGCCTACCATGACGACGTTGTGCACATGTGGAAGAATTGACGACGTCGCTCCCATGTAATTGGCCCCCCTATTTGGCCTAAAAAGTTTCGATTCAATACCCATCGCTTTGTGGGAAAATAATTCTACACTCCCTTCGGTCTTTAAAAAAAAGTTCGTTTGTACAATTTTTTGTTAAACATCAAAAATATAAATTAGAAATAATTTTAATTTGTTAAGTTTGATTAGTTCTGTCTTAAAAAATATTTTTATAAATATATATATGTTATTTTTTAATAAATATTTTTTAGAAAATATGAATCAAAATTATGTTTCAAAGGCCTTCTATTTTAAGATCGGAATAGTATTGGTTAACATAACGATACGCAAGCCACTACCAAATTTATTGTATTCTGCACTTTTGTCCATCCAGTAATCGGCAGCGATTTAAAGTAGGCCACGTATAAACGGCAGTGTTGATTCGAATGGATTTTCTGCTGATGCCATTTTGTCTCGGTGTTCGTTGGTGGAAGGAAACGACAGTGAGCCCATTACTAAAATGGAAGGATGAGATTGACTATGCGCTGCTAGATGCGGATGCGGATGGAGACACGGCAGTGGAGACAAGAAGCCACGGCCGTAAGTTCCTGCATTTGATTGCTTTCGCATCAAAAATAAAATAAGATGTCTTACTAATTCAAGATTAAAAAATATTTTTTCAAACAAGTCCTCTCTCTTCGGTTTTAAATTATTGACACTTTTGACTTTTAATTTCAACTTTGATTATTCGTCTTATTAAAAAAATTGTTCAAATATATAAAACTTTGTTATTATTTGATTTATTGTTAGTGAAATTTAAATCACGACTAATAATTTTACACATTGAAACAAATTTTTTGAATAAAACAAATAGTCAAAGTTGATTTAAAAAAGCCAACGACGTCGATAATTTAAAACCGAAGAGAGTATTACCTCTGTTTTAAAATATAATTATTTTTAAGTTTAGATAAAATCAATTTTTTTAACTTTTACTAATAATATCTATAAAATTACATAATTTTTAATATAAAATATAATTTTTATGAAAGTTTAATTAATGATGAGTATAAAAAATAAATTTTTATGAAAATTTAATTAATAACATATATATTATTAATGATTGAAATAATAAAAATTTAACTTTGACTAAAGCTATGCTCTCCGTTCCAAAGACCAAAGACAACAACTCCTTACGTGTGCTTCAATTCAATTTTTTATTGCCCACGCTGCGATCGTAATCGTAGTGTGCTCGGTTCGATTGCCGAACCGACATATGGAATTACGATTCAGTTGTTACTCACGTTGCGGATGCTCAAGAGCACCCGCAATGCTGCTGCGAACCGAGCGATGCTGGTTCGGTTCAATTTAGCATGGTTCGACAGCCATAGTGTGTGAGTCCCACTGTGATTAAAAAAACTTCACTCGATTTCTCACCTCCATCATCGCTGGTGAAAGGAAAAATGCTATTTTATTCCGACGGTGCCGTTTCAAAGCGAATCAGATTCAAGCATCAAATTTTCTTCTGACATATGTGTGCGGCTTCTACAATGGGAAATGGTTCGTTGGAATCGCACGTTGTGGATGCTCTGTACTGTCCGCCGGCCGGCCGTGCCTATGACTCCATGAGCCCGTACGCACTGGCACTATCACGCTGTCCGTTCGCCTATCCCTTTCCGAGCACGACTTTGTCTGCTGCCGCCTGCCGGCGACACGACCATCACAATCTCCCTGCATCTCAACCGCGTCCCTACAAGCAACGCCAGCGCTCTACCGCGACGATAGAAGCAGAAACACCGTACCATCTGGGCCAAGTCGCCAAGACGCTCAAGACATGGCGGGCAGCGGCGCGCTCCCTGTGGTGGACCTGGCGCCATTCTTCGCCAACGGCGACGAGGCCGGCGTCGCCCGCGCCACGGAGGCCGTGCGCGAGGCGTGCCAGACGCACGGGTTCTTCCGCGCCGTCAACCACGGCGTTCCGGCCGAGCTGATGTCGCGCGCGCTCGAGCTGTCGGCGGCGTTCTTCGCGCTGCCGGACGAGGAGAAGGCCAAGGCGCGGCCGGTCGAGGGGTCCAAGGCGTCACTCCCGGTGGGCTACGCGAGGCAGCCGGCGCACTCGGCCGATAAGAATGAGTACGTCCTGCTGTTTGATCCCAAGCTCGGGTTCAACGTATACCCTGCACAGCCAGCCGGATTCAGGTCAGTTCATCAGCGCAAACTCGTGTTCCTGGTCGAGGAGCGTCACATCAGAATTGCGTGATCGATAGAGAATTGTTCAGCTTCGAGAACTGAGACTGAACCATTTTCAGAGAGGCAGTGGACGACTGCTTCGCCAGCCTCACCCGGCTGGGGCTGCTCGTCCAGGAGATCCTGAACGAGTGCATGGGCCTCCCTCCTGGCTTCCTCAAGGCCTACAACAGCGACCGCGCCTTCGACTTCGTTGTGGCGCTGCGCTACTTCCCGGCGACGGAGGAGGAGAACAACGGCATCAGCGAGCACGAGGACGGCAACTGCATCACGTTCGTCTTCCAGGACGAAGTCGGGGGCCTCGAGGTCCGCAAGGACGGCTCCTGGGTCCCGGTGGAGCCCGTCGGCGGCAGCATCATCGTCAACATCGGCGACGTCATACAGGTACGTACTGGAGTACTTACCTCTCGGTGCCTAACCATCGTGCTGCGTTTGACTCTGACGCGTACGATATGAAGGTGCTGAGCAACAAGAAGTTGAAGAGCGCGACGCACCGGGTGGTCAGGAAGCCGGCGGTGCACAGACACTCGTTCGCGTTCTTCTTCAACCTCCACGGCGACAAGTGGGTCGAGCCTTTGCCGGAGTTCACCGACAAGATCGGCGAGGCGCCGCGCTACAGGGGGTTCTTGTACGGTGACTACCAGCAGCTGCGGTTGAGAAACAAGACCCATCCGCCGTCCAGGTCTGAAGATATCATCCACATCACCCACTACGCGATCTAGCTTTGGAAAGAAGTGGCATACGATGCCCTGAAATAATTAATGAAGAATACGAGTAAGGAGGTACTCCTAGCTGGTTGTTATTGTTACCTTATGACAAATATGCAGAAAATATCAAATTGATTATCTTTCTAAAGTTCGTTGTCGACCATCTTCGTCATGCCACACGTCGTCATTACCGGACCGATGTTTGCGAGTGTGAATGTGAACCATCGTAGGATTATTATCTAAGAGTAATAGTTAAGTAATTTCTCTGTTGCGGTCACCAATCCATTATCGTGTAGTCCTGTTAGGATACCTGGCTTTCACCCAGGCGACCCGGGATCAAATCCCGGCAATGGAATGTTTTTTTTTTAAGGTCTACAGTTTTTTTATGAACTTTCGCGTTTCCAAGTTTTGCTCATTTTCACCGTATATACAAACTCCACTTATTCTGTCATAGCTTATGGACAAATGCGGCATCATAAACTGCACAAGTGATACGAGCGAAAGATTGCGAGCTCAAGTCGCCAAGCACACATAAACACGCGGAAACCTGCATTCAATATCCTCACGGGCAACTTCCGTGGTGATCTCTATCATAAGACCCACTTATATGACTTAAATAGTTACTTTTAGGTGGCATAATATATGCAAAACAAATTATTTTTCTTTTTAACATTGACCTGCAACTTAAGTCCACATGTCATCGTACAATATTTCTTGTGGCCACAAGATTCTTTCAGACAAAACTTTGTAACAAGGGCCATTGATTTTACAGTGTATAATCTCCTCTTTGATAATGGCATCATTGTCAGCTAGATAAAAATATTTCCATACACCAATCAAAACAACCCAGAAATACATTGCAAACTTTCAGCTAACCACATGGACAACTGAGCTGCGTAACGAGCTAAAGGAACAGATGAACAAGGCCAAATGCCATGATTTTTCATGTGCCGAAGAGAAGACATATGCAAAAGGAAAAGGTCACAAAAAGAAATGGATAAATGAAGGGCATGCAGAGCCTCTCAAGCCATCCTTCTGGTGTGCTGTGATGGAGGCATGGTTCACCAAGAATGACTAGCCCCATTTGACAATAGCTGAACCCCATGTAAGTCCTGCTCCAAAACCTGATGCTGCAATAATATCTCCGGTCTTCACCTTGCCACTGCGAACAGCCTCATCCAATGCTAATGGAATAGATGCAGCACTGGTGTTGCCGTAATTAGCAAGGTTTGAAATAACTTTATCAGATGGGATATCTAACCGGCTCGCAACAGCATCAATAATCCGCTGATTAGCCTGGCAGAGTGTTAGTTTCATCAGCAATGATTCAGGTCAAGTATTCAATTCATTAGGGATAAGGATACTCACTTGGTGTAGCAAAAGCCACTCAATACTGGACGCAGGTAAACCAGCCTCCTCTAACGCCTTCTCAATGGACTGTGGCACACAACGCACAGCAAAGCGAAATACTTCCTTTCCGTTCATCTCAATGCATGAATAAGTTGCTTTTCTTGGTGGAAATCCAGGAACACCATTGGTCTTGGATAAGATCGACTCATCATTTGAGGTCTGAGCATTTAGATGCCTATAAAAATAAAAAGATAAAGCATGAAAGCATATATTTATATGGAATATCAGTATCTCAATATTTCGGAAAAAAAAAAATACTTTTGCCCGCTGCCATCAGTTTGAACACAAAAACCTAGCAAGCCATCTTCATCAGCGTTGCATGCCTGCAAAATCCTAAATTAAGAAGTTGGACAAAATGAATTGCGGAAAGAATCATTAGTTGACATTGGCACTTGGCAGACCACCCAATACAGTTTCCCCAGTATGTTACTCAACAAAAGGCCATCCAAAAGGAGAAACAATTAAATTACTGGAAAGAGTAAGAATATAACTAATTGCATAGGAAACAACAAATACCTGAACCAACACAGCACCGGCAGCATCACCAAAAAGAATGCATGTACCTCTGTCTGTCCAATCCACAAATTTTGAGAGAGCATCTGCACCAATTACTAGGACATTCCGAATACTTTCACCTACAGCCACAGCAAATGTCAGTCAAATAATCTGACAGTACTGCTCAAATAAGCATTTCATGCTTTATACTTACTACTTTTAATATACCGAGTAGCTGTGATTAAGCCAACAATGAATCCACTGCAGGCAGCTGTAATATCAAATCCAAATGCTTTGGTGCACCCCACTTCTGTCAGCACCTGTTTTCATTTTTATACAAAATGCTTTTGAATATCTGAGCACACAAAATTGAAAATAGGGAAACAAATAATGGAAAAAAAGAGAGGAAAGCATCAAAAAAGAGTAGCAAGAAATATGTCTCTGCTCATATCAGTTTTGTGGTTGTTGGAAGTGGCAGTTACAGAACATAAAGATACAAAGAGCTGTCATCAATAACCATCTCATTCAATTCCAAAAAAAAAAAAAAAACAACTCATTCAAGTGTTTTTCCCCTTCTATCCAGGTTCGATTAATGGTGACAGACAGTAAAATGTAGAACAAATACTAAACTCGAGCAAGAGATGGTGCCAACTGAAAGTAGGTAGCTTTAGCTATCATGATATTGACAGCACCAAATAAAAGAAAAATTTTTAACAACGCACATTGCTTATGATGCATTTATCATTTCAAAAATACTTAATATTCATTTTGAAACATTAAACAGATTCCAAAAGGCTGTTGATATCAGTTACAACTGTTAATGCTCGAATACATATTACACAATACCTGGGCAGCACCTCCAAACAGATCATCTGGAGTTGATGTACAAAGGAGAACAAGGTCAACGTCATCAGCTTTTACTTGAGCCATTTCAAGAGCCTTTTGTGCTGCCTGTATTGAGAGCCCCCGCAATGTTTCATTTCCTATCAAATTTGCACAGTATAAAATTTAGGAAATTAACTGTATCTTCAAAACTAAACAGCAGTCCCACCTAAACTGTGACAATAAGACCTTATTGCCAGCTTAATCATGCATAGACAGAAGCTTTAATTTCGTTTATTAACATCTAAAGCTTGAAATATATTAGTACACAAAAAAAAAAAATCAAAGAAGTGTTCGTTTATGTAAATCAATGTCAAGTTGAAAGCACAACAAAGTATATATGCAGCATGCACATATGCTTGGTACCAGTTTTAAATGAAACACTTGTTCTAATAAAAGAACTGGAACATAATCAAATTTGTTATTGTTGCAATTTAAAACTTTTACAACCATCAAAGTGCTGTGATGCACAGTTTGCTCAAAAGAGAAATAAAAACAATGCCACACAAATTTAGTCGAGTAGTCAGACCTGTTCCTATTCAGGCCATTTAAAGTGAACGAACTAAAAAGAAAGTAAAATCATAATTACCTGAAAGAACTCGCCTGTGCCGGATCCCTGTTCGAGCTGTGATCCAATCATCTGATGTTTCAACTATATTTGAAAGGTCATCATTTGAAACGCTGAGTGATGGAATGGCCGATCCACATCCAACAAGCTTTGAACCCATCCCGACCACTCTACAATTATCATTCATGTTAAGAGAGTTCAGGCAACATGTGGACACTGTAGGCTCCTTAATAAAACAAGAGAATAAATGAATTTATTCTAGCAAGACAGTTGGGCCAATATAAAGATTGCCATAGTGGGAGCGACAAAAATGGCAACATTCAACATCACATTTATGAGCGACCCGAGTAGATGGAGATCTCGGTTAATGATCAGAGAAACCTCGGTCTACAGTCTACATCAGGAGGGCCTATTTCACTTGCAGAGTGATACTATCAACCCAGGGAAACAACACTATAGTCTACAGCATATCACCGGAGCATCAAAGCATCGAGCCTCCAGAAAAGTAATAACTACATGGAACTACCGGATTTCGACCATATGGACCACAAGTACACAAAAGCGAGTCTCAAAGCAACCTTATTAAGTTCTAAACCAACTTCCCCAGAAAAAAATGGCAAAACAAATAACGATCAACAGAAATCTTACCATTCCCACAAAATTGCGAGAAAATTTCACTATGACTGCGCAAAAATACGCCCGACTGCAACACCATTCTATACAAGAACAACATAAGCAAGAGAATCAAACCTCACGCATAAACAGTGGCATCTCACGGCCAAGTCATGGGTAGAGGCGGTACTGGGTAGAGGCACCGGGTTACCTGGGGAGGCGTGCCTTGGAGGCCGCTGCGGACACTACGCCGTCGTCCACAGTGGAGGCGCAGCACCGGAAATGCAGTGACGGTAGCGCCACCGGCGGCGGGGATCGGAGGAAGCCGGGCCGGAGAACTACGCGTGCACGGGGGAAGGAGGCGGCCACCCGCGGCGGTGCGATGCCGGAGGCGGCAACCATGGCGCGAGCAGCCGGGGATCTCGCAGCTGCGCGACGGAGAGATGCGGCAGCGGCGGAATCACGAGTCGTTTGGGGGCCGGAGAAAGAGGAGGACTGGCGGCGAGCAGGGCATGCGAGGACGGTTTATTCTAGTAAATAGATGCGGCGGCGATGGGAACGGTGGGCGGCGGTGATGGTTGCGAGGGGGTGGGAGTCGTTGGACTGTCGGAAGGAGTGAGGGAGTTTCGAAGGCTCCGCCCGGCGCCTCCGCTCCGATGAGACGAGAAGTTTTTTAAGCGCAGGGCGATGTGGCTCATGGTTTCGTTGCCATTTTGGCATCTCCACGCTCGCACAGTCGCACGCCAATCCCATGCGTGTTTACCATGACCATCTATGGGCACAAATGAAGGAAAATTCATCAACATATAAATGGATTTTATTAGTTCGCCAGTTATGTTCTTCAACCGTGAGTCAAACAAAAAAGATATCCAAACTTTAAATTTGAAATAAATTAATGTTTGATGCAATCCCAAACCTTATACATTTGAAAAAAACTAAATCTTATATATTGAACAAATCATTCGACATTACCTATTTGTATACAAGTGTAAAAAATAATTTTATTGAGATAGACATTTCACGTGAATAATTTTATGTATATTGTACATCTATATTCCTTATTAAAGGTTGGTACATTATACTACCTTCAATAATGTGATAAGAAGGGACCATGGTTCTGATTGTTAAATATAGTTATTGTTAACATGCATCAAAAGTGAAAAAAAATGTGATATAACTCAATGCAAGTGTATCTTACATGATGGTCATATGATAATCTTATATTCATGTCTCGTATTGTATTATTTTATAAGTAACTTAGAGTAAACTTTACAAAACTATAGATATTTTATCAAAATTATTATAAAACTATAGATTAAGCTATAATCTCATAAAACTACAGATTTTAAATCAAATTTATAACAAAACTACAAATTTTGTATCTAATTTATCGTAAAATCACAAATTTTATACTCAAATTATCACAAAACTACAGTGTTATACTGTAATGTATCTGAAATTTACTGTAAAAAATTGTAGTTTTTTAAAACTATGATTTAAACCTATAGTTTTGTGATAATATTCATAAATGCCTGTAGTTTTGTGAAATTTACTTTTTATTATATTATACGACAATATAAGAGGCTTATCTTGCTAATGCCTAACAAAGTTAAAGCAAGCTGATTCTAGAGCAACGAAATCATATAATTATTTTTACATTCAACCTCATATCACCTAAGCTAAAAAAATCAAATGTCTTGAAATATAAAAATATACAAAATATTCTACAAATTATTACTGTAATGTACTTACACCTTCATAGGGGATTCATCAGAAAGAAAAAACGGACGCATGTACTCGCTCTTGACCTCTCCTTAGGTGGCATTTGGTCTCCGGGATATGACCTTTGGATTAGGAATAAAAAAACAGATGAAATGATTTAAATTATTCGTTTATTTATATTTTATTAAAATTTAACTATTCATTCATTTTTTTTAATTTCAAAATCCAAACGTCACTCAGAGTCGAGACACGGGATCGTACGCTTGTCCTCATTCCACGTGTTTCTGATCCTCAACGGTCGTACCCTTTCTCCCAATCCCAAATCCGTGTGTGACCTTCCGCCACACTCGTCACCAGGCTTGGTCGTCACCCGAAATCTCCCAAAACCCACGCACACCGGCGTTGGTCGGAGAACCTCCCCGCTGGCCACCGCCTCTCCACGCCCACCGTCTTCTCATCTCCCACCGTCGCCTCCCCACTCCCGCTCGCTGCCGCTTCAGTGCCGTTTCCTCCGTCCAATCCCCTCCTGCCAAAACCTTGGCCCCGGGCCCTGCCACATCCTCCATACTCTCCATCTGCGAGTCCCTCCTCTCGGGCGAGAGGACCGCGGCAGAAATCACCGCGGACTACCTCTCCCGCCTCCGCCGCACCGAGCCGAGCGTGCGCAGCTTCATCCACGTAGCGGGCGCCGACGCCGAGGGGGAGGCTGAGGAGCTTGACCGGAGGATTGCCTCGGAGGGGATGGATGCTCTGGGGCCGCTCGCTGGAGTACTCGTCGGCGTGAAGGATAACATATGCACCGCCAACATGCCTTCCACAGGCGGGTCGCGGATACTGGAGGGCTACCGGCCAGCGTACGACGCCACAGCCGTGCGCCGGCCTCACGTTGTTGTGGGAAAGGCGAATCTCGACGAGTTCGGCATGGGAAGCACCACGGAGGGCTCAGCATTTTAGGTGCGATAATAGATTCGCAAGCAGTTTATAGTTTTTTTTTAGATAAAGGAAACTGAATGTTTCCGGCCTCTGCTTCATTTGAAGCACACAGCCTGTTTTTTATTACAGATTTTTCATAACACTAGAAAAAGAAAAAAAAAGACAAGAAAAAAGAACTAATTAAGGAGGATGAAGTCGATAATGAACTCTCCATCCATGAGATGCATATAGCTCCATAGCCCCACCTCCCGAGATTGATTTATGGAGCGAAATTTTCCTCTTACTTCCTCAGGCTGTAGCAAAGCCCAATACCTCAGCCAATATGTGCCCCTGAAAGTAGCATGAAAGAAAGAAATATCTTTTGCTTTATTAAAACAAATATCATTACGGCATCGCCAAATGGCCCAACACATAGCTGCTACCCCAACCATAATCAAATTTTTCTACCTTGGATTAGCCCAATCGAGCCAACTTCCAATCATATGAGAAATAGAATTTGGTGGGGTTATTCCTGTCGCAGTGTGCACCACCCTCCATATATTTTTAGCATGATGGCACTCAATAAACAAATGTTCAATAGTTTCTTTCATGTTACAGAAACAACATTTGTCACTACCTTTCCAATTACGTTTCGCTAAGTTATCCTTTGTTAATATTACCCCTCTACTAAGGTACCAAAGGAAAATCTTAATTTTCAAAGGTATTTTTAATTTCCAGATATATTTATCGTGGAAAGGAGTTCCTTGATTAATCAAGAATTGATACATAGAATGGACTGTAAAAATGCCATTTCCATTTAAATTCCAACGAAAAACATCTCTTTCATTAGTTAAGGTAACCTGTGACACTCTGTCCACCAAATTTTCCCACTCAGCTAGTTTGATCCCTGTCAAATTTCTTCTAAATGAAAAGTTCCAAGGGTCTCTACATAATATTGAAGCTACTGTATCATGGCGTCTATTAACCACTTGAAAAAGGTTAGGATAGAGGTCACATAATGGTCTCATTCCACTCCATATGTCTTCCCAAAATCGGGTTTGTGACCCATCTTTGATAATAAAAGACCCACAAGAGAGGAATTGATCTTTAGTTTTCAAAAATCCTTTCCAATAATGTGAGTCACCTTGTTTATTATGGACTTGTGAAAAAGATTTTGTTCCTAAGTATTTATTCCTTAGGATTGTTTGCCACATCCCTTCCTCATTAAGTAATTTATAAATCCTTTTACTTAGTAAACTTTGGTTCTGTGACTGTAAATCAATGATACCTAGACCTCCTTGATCCTTTGGGCGACATAAAAGGTCCCATTTGGCAAGTCTATACTTTTTTTATCACTTCCTCCTTTCGGTATTTCAAAAAAAGACATCACAAACATAGGGAGGCTACTCAACACTGAATTAATCAAGGTGAGGCGACCACCATAGGACAAGTACTTTGCCTTCCAACAATTTAATTTCTTTTCAAATCCTTCCTCTATGCATCGCCAGTCACTATTTCTAAGCTTCTTATGATGCATTGGAATGCCTAGATATCTAAAAAGGTATTCACCCATTTTGCATCCAAATATCTCAATGTACTGTTCGACGTAATTTTTAGCCTCACCATAAAAGAAAATTTCACTCTTGTGAAAATTTATTTTGAGGCCTGAGAGCTGTTCAAAAACTGTAAGTAACAATTTCATATTTTTCGCCTTTTCTTTATCATGATCCATAAAAATTATAGTGTCATCAGCATATTGTAAAATTGATAGATCATCTTCCACCAAGCGTGGAATAATTCCATCTATTTTTCCATCATCTTTAGCCCTTTTTATTAGAATAGCCAGCATATCGGCAACTATATTAAAAAGTATAGGAGACATCGGGTCTCCTTGACGTAATCCTTTTTTAGTTTGGAAGTAGTGACCAATATCGTCATTTACTTTGACGCTCACACTTCCCCCTGTGATGTATTGTGCCACCCATCTGCACCATTTATGTGAGAAGCCTTTCATTCTAAGAGTTTGTTGGAGGATCGGCCACTTAACTTTGTCATACGCTTTTTCAAAATCAATTTTGAAAATGACTCCGTTAAGTTTCTTTGTGTGAAGTTCGTGAATAGTCTCATGAAGAATCACGACCCCTTCCATAATATTTCTCCTTGGCATAAAAGCAGTCTGTGATGGTTGTACCACGGATCCTGCTACTTTATTGATTCTGTTTGTGCCAACTTTAGTAAAGATCTTAAAACTTACATTTAGCGCACACATCGGTCTATATTGTTGAATTTGTGTTGCATCAATAGTTTTGGGAATAAGAGTTAAAATCCCAAAATTTAGACTATGCAGAGGCAACTTTTCATCATGGAATTCGTTAAAAAGCTCCAACAAATCATTCTTTATCACTTCCCAAAAAACTTGGTAAAATTCTATAGGAAATACTTTTATATTTGTGACTATTCAAGTTGAAATGTTGAAAAAGCGTTAGACACTGTGAAATTGTGTTTATAGTGGTCAGTAGTGCCAACAAAACAAAGTGCGACTACATTGCTTGTGAGGTTGCCAAACTCAGTTCATGTATGATACTATGGTTGGTTTCGGAAAGTATTAAGCTCATATACAGTTAGTTGGCTAGTATAGTAGTTGTGTGTCCCTATTGTTGTGAAGTGTGAGAACTTATCTTAGAGAGAAGCTACATTTGCAATTTCTTCATGCCATATAGGCTATAGCATAGCATTCAGGCAGCAAAATATGGATACTGATGACATGTCAGATATTGATTGTTGTATGCAGGTGACAACAAATCCATGGGATGACTCACGTGTGCCTGGGGGATCCTCGGGTGGTTCTGCTTCTGCTGTTTCTGCTAGGCAATTTGTAGTTTCACTAGGAAGTGACACAGGTGGAAGTGTGAGACAACCAGCATCATTTTGTGGTGTAGTAGGGTTAAAACCGACCTATGGTCGGGTATCTCGCTTCGGCCTCGTGGCCTATGCTTCATCGTTGGATGTTGTGGGCTGCTTTGGCTCAGCAGTTTTTGACACTGCAACCATCTTATCTGCTATTGCTGGCCATGACAAGATGGATTCAACCAGTAGCTCTCAGGTAATGAAACCGAGCCTTCACCTTAACTTACATTTGTGTTTTGTCTTTCGATTATTCAATTAAAAGTATGTTTTCAATGTATTTATGGTCTGCTGAGGCTATGTGCTTTATTGGCACAGTTGAAAGTTGAACCTCATGCTTATTGCTCTTGTTGACAGACAATTAAATAACCACATCTCTTAATGTATTGTGTGCTCCCAAGTCTATCTGAACTGGCTCTAGACTTGGACATTGGACTACACTCCCCTGTGCCTCTGGCATATTTTGTTGTCATGTTCGCTCATGATCTTACTAAATGAGTTTATTGCATCATGCCCACAGTCGTTTGTGTTTTCATTTAGTAATAAAAAGCAGCACATGTGTGTTTTCCTCGCGGCTAGTAAAAAAATCAAGGAAATATTCCTAAACATAACGAAACAGATTGTAGATAGCTGTTACTAGCTCAGCACAATCTCATACAGTTCTGAATTAATTCACTATGTGAGATATTGTATATTAGACTTTCATTTTTGTTAGCAACATGCTATGTTACTTCTGTCTGCTTACTGGATCATAATCTAGTACCATCTGAATCGATTAGACAACAGCAACAAAGGCTTTTAGTCCCAAGCATGTTGGGTAGGCTAGGAGGAAAGCAGAATATTTGATCTAAGCTCATTGCTGCTCAACCTGAGTTGGTTTCTTTAGATTCACTAGAATCAAAACCACTAAATGGCCTGAGGATTGGGATTATACAAGAAACTCTTGGAGAAGGTGTGGAAACTGGAGTTGCATCATCAATAAAGGCTGCGGCTTCACATCTGGAACAGTTGGGATCTGTGGTGGAAGAGGTTTTGTTCTTTCTCTTTCATAATAAGATAATATGAAGAATCCTTTCTCTTTCATAATAGGGTAATATGAAGAATCCTTTCTTTTATAACAGAAGCCTGAAGAAAAAATTACTGAACTTTTTTTATCCTTTATTGTATTTAAGGTTTCACTGCCTTCATTCTCTCTTGGCAGTTCACTCTTTCATAATAAAATAATAATAAGAAGAATCCTTTCTTGTTTTATAACAGAAGTCTGAAGAAAAAAATTTACTGAATGTTTTAATCTTTCATTGTATCTCAGGTTTCACTGCCTTCATTCTCTCTTGGTTTACCTGCATATTGCATACTTGCATCATCTGAAGCTTCTTCTAATCTATCACGCTATGATGGTATTAGGTGATCTTGCTGTAGCTAAACCTTTCCCTTGTCTCTGTATTTTTGTATTCTCAAAAGTCTTATCATTAGAGTGCCTTTTCAGGTATGGAAGGCAGGTTTCAGCTGATTTGAATGAGATTTATGGAGAGTCCCGAGCCAATGGTCTCAGTCATGAGGTAAAGTATTCTCACTTTCTTTGTTGTCAGTAAAGGACAACCATCAGCTAATATACCCATCACTTGTCTTTTCAAAATCTATGCATAATGTTATTGGTGATGTATCATGTAGCTTTTAGTAAAGTGACCACTGAGGCACTGACTAGGCTGCTTAGGGGCAGATCTGTCGCAGCATTGTCTACACTTGTGCTAATGTCCCTGTCATCATAGCTCAGGTTGTAGTCATGGCTTCCATAAGCTGTAACTTTTTTTTTTCTTTTCTTAGGCTGCTTAGGAGCAGAGCTGTCGCATCATCTACACGTGTTCTTATCCCTGTCTATCATCGTAGTCATGTTATAGTCACACCTTCTATAAACTATAACTGAATGCATTATTTTGCTTATTGTCAATGCTAGATAGGTACTAAATCTAGAATAGAGTAGTGTCTAGGGAAAATATACAAGTGTGTGCTTCAGCCTGCTTGCAATTGTCAGGTGGAATACTTTACATTTAAACATACTATCGTTTTCATTAACCAGAGATTTGGCAATGATGAAGTCTAGGCTGTCTGTAAAGTTGACCATGATAACCTACATAGCTCAGTCAATTGGGGGCAGGTTCTATAGGAAGCTTTGTATTTCCAATGGATCAAAAACATGTTTTCGTCATAGGTTACATGACTAAGCAACATTAATTATTCTTTCCAGGTCAAAATGAGAATTCTGATGGGAACCTATGCTCTTTCTGCTGGATATTACGACGCATACTACAAACGAGCACAACAGGTAATGACACAGTAGTGTAATTCACTGCAAATTTTCATTTTGATCACTTACCTATTAGGGTGCAAATTTATGGCTCCAAAATATAGTTAAGCATTTGCGCCATAATAGGTGAGGACACTGGTTAAGGAAAGCTTCAAATACGCTTTGGAAAGATTTGATATCCTTGTTTCACCAGCTGCACCATCAGCAGCCTACAAGATAGGTATGTATCTTCTCATAAGGATGGTCACTGCATGGTTTATTAGGATTGATAACTCAGGTTTCTTTTGGCAGGTGAAAAGACAAACGATCCATTAGCTATGTATGCAGGAGATATCATGACGGTATTAAATGTTAACTATTCTGTTTTCCTGATTTTGTGGTGTTGGCCTCTCTAATTTGACTGTGTTGCAATATAATACAGTCACTTTTGTGCAGTGCAACTTTTAGTTTTTTTTTTTGCAAGGTCAACGCCATTTACTCACAAAATCACTACGCTAAGAATTACTGTTTATATTGTGGTTCACTGGTCATGTCTGCATGTTTAATTCCATTATAATAGTTTGAATGATGTTATTTGATTAATGTAGGTGAATGTTAATTTGGCTGGTCTTCCTGCATTAGTCGTGCCATGTGGATTTGTGGAAGGGGGACCTGCAGGGCTCCCGGTTGGATTTCAGATGATTGGATCTCCCTTCAGTGAGGTAACACAGGGCCTGGGCTCATGCTGATATTTGGTACTCCTATTAGAGATTATCCATATTTGTTCCAGATGGAATAGGTCCTCGGTCCTCTGCTGTACTGCCGTGCTGCTAACATATAGGGACCGGGCTCACATGTCAGTGGTTGTTACTGTGCAAGCAGTACTGCAGAGGATCCGCTTCCCTGTTCCAGTCTTGTACAGCTGTCCTTTCGATTTCTCTATTAGCGAATCCACCGACTGGCTAATTTCGGCTCACTTCCAGGGGAATTTGCTAAGGGTAGGCCACATATTGGAACAAACGCTGGATTTCAGTTTCATTCCACCATCGTTGTCAGAGAGCTAGCTGCAATGTAGACTTCACCCTGTGGTGCCTACTGCCCTCTGACTCTTTGAGAGAGAGTCAACAGATAGTCAATAAGCAATTCTGATCAATGATCAATTCTTAGATATGGGTTTCAAAGAGCCTTCTAGCCATTCCTAAAAGCTCGAGATGTGTTTCTTGTGGTACACCCGAGGAAATTGTTGTGTACAGTAGTAGATTTTTTGAACGCCCTTGTACATGCAAACAACACAGCACAGCATACTACACGAAGCCAGAATTGATTCGCAATTTTGTACTCCTATCAATATTCCTTTTTTGCTTGTTTCTATTCACAGCTATGTAAGGAATGATGATGGCTTTCTTATTGTCCTTATATTACTGTGTACTAAGTGACAGATGTCGCCGAGAGTTGGGTTTTGCAGCACCTTAAGCATCAGAAATATCGTGTAGTATGCAGTTCGGCCTCATAATGTTTTGCTCAATGGCTACCAGGGCAAAAGCGTTTATAACAAAGTGAGGACTAATGTCGTGCTATTGCAATTGTTTGTAGCCCTGTGACAAGCAGACGGGGGCATATGTACGAGACCCATTTCTGCTTCGTTTATGTGACGTAATTGAACCACTGACATCAAACAAAATCATTTCCACAAAAAGATGATACAAGTTCACAAAGCACGAATTGACATAAGAATAAATAGGTCTGGAGCATCCGAATGAATGAAGCAGTGTACAGTCACCATTTCTAAATAAATACAAGTATATCGACAAGAACGAATGGAATTTACTTCTACTGCCGCACAAACCATTCTGTAGCCCGTGCTAAAGTCCACTAACAATATTGGGTTCAGAAGTACAGATTATTCAAGGTTCTGGATGACCAAGCACCAGATTACTCACTGGAACAAAAATTTCATGTAACGCTATATAAACAGGCACATTCTGGAGCTCCAGCATCAACTTATTGTTTCCACCACTGCAAGGAGAAGAAATGTGTTATGTAAGTAATTTTAAACGTAGTCTAATTCCATATGTGACGATTGACGAGTACATCAGCAAGCATTTCAAAAGCCAAATCGCATGAAATTTGAGAAATCTAGCTCCAGACCCTGTCAGAGACCATAGGGATTTAGTAATTTACGATAATTTTTAGATAAAAAATATGAGAATATAACTAGACTGCAGTAATGCACCTATGCCAAATCATCTTAGGAACCAGACACGACCACTAGCAATTTTTTGATAAAGAAACAAAATCTAACTAGATTGCAGGGCTGTACCTATGCCAAGCAAGAGATTTCAGTGATAGCATGTACTACTGTTTTTTTTTTTTTTCTAATGTTCTCTTGCCTTTCAAATCATTTTTTTGTTACAGAAATTGTTCCTCTTGATTTCAAGTTAATAATGCTAAATATCTTATAGTCAGATAACGGGTCTGACTCATATTACGCACTGACACCCAGTAAATATAACAGAGCCTTTGGTGTGATTTGCAAGGAAAAAAAAAAGGTATACCTGAGTTTCTAATGAAAAGATACCCGTAGTGAACTTTTGACTTTTGGTTGAAACAAACTAATAGGAGCCAACTTTGAAGAACTAAAGCACTAAATTGAACTCGACTTGAGAGTTCACGAATCATATAGTGATGTTACAGAGGTGCTCATAAACCACATTTCAACGTAATCCTGAGATACCATCTGACAAACTATTTGTGCATGCTGGTGCTACCTTCCTTTCCAAACCTGAGATAGCGATCTTCCTCTAGCAGTCTAGCTACCTCATGTGTATCTCAAACAATCAATAGTGGATAAAATTCAACAGTTGATGCTATTTTTTAGAAACATGTCATCCTTTTTAGCAAGAAATTAGCAAATATATTATACGCATAAATCACTAGTAAGTGTTTCAAATAGGCAAAAGGCAACAAAAAGGGGCTGGTCACTCTGACTATAAGCTAGGAGTTGCATCTAGGCATTTTTTTCTGCCTAGAGCGGTTTCAGCCTTTATGCAAGGAAAGTGGACAAACCAGAGATGGTACTCATCGGCATAGCACCATTCAGTTTTATTCAATATAAACTCGCATCCATCTAAGAACTATTCTTTCTCAAAAGAGCATTTAGTCAGCTAAGAACTAGTCTTTTTCTCAAAACAGAATCACTAGATTGATCCCACTGAAGGGACTACTGAAGCAGAAAGCGGTCTCTAGGGAAGGAACCAACGCATCAGCAAACACATAACATGACAATTTGTAATCCTAGATCCGGAATAACAGCACAATGCACTGTTGTTACGCACCGATTAAATGATTGGATGACCAAAAGATGATCAGAAGATAATATCGTCGTCCTTCTCCCCACCAGCAACTAGTAGATTTGTTGCAGACCCCAGCGAGATGCCCCTCTTGAGCGCAATCTCCTCTGCGAGCTGTTCCTCCGCGAATAGCTTGGATTCGGCCCTCTGGCGCTCGATCTCCCTCTTCTTGTAGCCCTGGATCTTCTTGAGCCTGAAGAAGTCCTCGCGCTCGAGCTCATCGAGCTCTCCCTTGATGTAGGTGATGGTGTTCTCGATCCTGGGCTTGACGACGTTCTCAAGCGCGTTGACGCGGCGGTTGGTGGTCTTGATGGCCTCGTCAAGCGTGAGGAAGGAGGTCTGGAGCGAGGCGAGCTCGACGAGGACCTCAATTGCCTTAACGTGCGCGGCGCGGCAGGCGGCGACCTGCTGCCCCCCGCGCGCGAGGCCGGTGAGGCTCGGCGACGCGTTGGACGGGCCCCCGGAGGCGGCGGCGGGGTCGACGAAGTGGGTGAACCTGGGGAGCTTGACCCCGGCTACGTTCTCCTGGTGGGAGCGGACGCGGACGGAGGCGGCGCGGACGGACTGGAGCACGACGTGGCGGACGCCGTCGCCAGCGACGTACTTGGCCTCGGCGAGGGAAAAGGAGGAGGCGCGCATGGTGTCGCCCATGGACTCCTTGGCGGCGACGATCTTCTTGAGGATAGCGCGGAACTGGACGGTGAGCGCGTCGGACTTCTTTTTGAGCAGCGCGTGGCCGCGCGTGGCGCCGACGAGCCGCGCCTTCATCACGCCGAGCATGGTGACCGTCGGCACCACGTTCAGACGCTGGTTCTGCCCCGCCATCTCGCCTCAGCCGGTTAGATCGGCTCGCCGACGAATCTGAGGAAGGGGAAGGAGGGGAGATCGCAGGCAGGCGCGTGGTTGGATCGGAGACACGGCTCTGTTTTGATTTAGAGAAGCTGAGGGTCTGTTTGGTTCACTGACTTAGGTCGGATGGGAGATGGTCTCCCGCGTTTTACTTAGGTGGTGTTTGGATAGACGATGGGTTTGAGTTGAGGTTAGGCTTAAATGCTCATCTGTTGTTCGGATGTTATAGCTTAAAATAAGGAAACAAATGTGAAATTTATATATATTATTTTAATCATCGCTATCCTCTTTCTCAGCTGCTTTTTCAGCGTCTCGCGTTTTTTTGCTTTTCTTCGTTCTCTTTCTTATCTCACGACTAATGGTGATGGGTAAAAAAGAAAAGATTAATTTGGAGAGCAAAGCAGTGCATCAGAGGACGTTGCTGTGATTGCGAGACACTAGATGTCAGAGGCAGCCGTAGCCCTAAAGGAGATCCACGAGCACCTGACGACATCAATGACAGCGACGGAGCAGCTGAGGCTAGTGCGGCCAGCAGTATCGACTTCAAATGACGACGGCATCTTCGAGACAGCCATATGAGCTGTGACGCCGTTTCTCCATTTCTTGTCGTAACAAACCCCTCTAGATGGGTTGAGATCTTTGAAAAATGAGGCCCCTTATTTTTCCATACCAATTCATCCTCATTTTCCTAACCTGATTTTCATTTCAACCTGGTCTTCATTTCTAAGAAGCCAAACACCACCAGTGTTTGGTAGCTAAGCAAAGTTGGATGATGCGGCCTGTGAGAGAAATATTTTTCAAATATGCTGGACAACTTCATCCAGCCAAAATGCGCGGATGGAGCAAACACTGTTTTTCACTCGCGCTTCTCTCATCGCTCTCGGCCTCTACGCGCGGTTCCACCTGCGGTGCAAGCCGCCGCCCCGTCCCCACACGCCGCCGCCCCTGGCCGTGCGCGCCGCCGACTG
>BCLH01001729.1:0-10284 GCA_001602315.1 Zoysia pacifica | reverse complement strand
CAAACTGACCTTATCCAACTCACAGCTCTTCTTTAACTCCTTTCGAATGTTATCGATCTCTTCCTTGGTCTGAATTGAAGCAACGTGAGTAGACAGAATATATAACCACATAATTAAACAAGATATACAATAGATAACATCAATAAGTGACTCTCGTTTGTACCCAGGGTATATCCCTTACAAACAGATGAAGTATTATAAGATCGATTATGTTTATATCCATGGCACGCTTGCATAGGATTTACTGTCACATAAAACTACTCGTTTTCATGTGGTCAAGCACTTTAAGATCACTACGTACTTTATTGAGATATAGTGAAAGAACACCTTGAGAAAACAATATTCAAATAATCGATGATCGAAAAGGCTAGTTTTGTGCGCTTTTGAACAACATTAAATTAAGAAATTGTACATTGCAGCATCAATTTGGAGATCGTTTTGGTTTCTGTTTAATTTTTGGATACTGAAATCTCTGTTCTAGTACTTAGGGCATGAGATGGCATCAAGCTGGGCGAAGAATAATTACCATGGGCTTGTCATCGTCCGGATCGGGGAAGGCGTCGCTATTATGAGCACGGATCGCTTGGCGGTGCCACACGTGGGAGGCCGTCGTCCTTCCTGCCGACGTCTTGAGGAGCAGGGCGCTGGGCCTACCAAGCTGCGACGTAATGTGAACACGCGCCGAGCTGCCGATGCTGAGACGGGGAGCGCCGACGACAAGACCAGATGGACACGGCCGGAGCGCGGCCATGGCGAGCCTACCCAAGATCGTGCTGATAATGTGTTGTAAAACTACTACTAGATTCGAGTGGCGTCACGTTGCTATGTACCCTTATATAGGCACGGCGATACCAGATGATCAGGCCACGATCTATCTTTCCATGCATCCTTATATCTAGCTAACAACCAAGTCCTATCTAACAAACATTACTTATCCCTAGCTAGCTACTAACTAACAAATAACAACCCTTTGTTGTGGTCGTGCTGCTCTGTGTTTGCATAGAATATTTTGTAAGATTTTTTTTAATTAACTATCTTTATTTCTACTCTTAAAAAAACACAGTTTTTTTTTCTATTTACGCTTAGCAAAACGTCTTCAACAGAGATAAATTAGACTACATGCAGCATCCAAAGTTTTTTTTTTACAAAACTGATAGATAAAATTTCTTCACATACATCTTTTATAAATTGATGACATCCGAAATAAATATAGAAAAAAAAGTGTTGAAAAATAAAAACAAATTTATTTTAATATAACATATTTTTTTAAGTTAATATTTTTACTTAGACAACCTCTACGGGGCATATCAATTCGATCTGTAAGGGGGCCGGGAGCATGCTAACAAAACAAATTCGGTTATAACCCTGCTTCTCCATTCGATCGCCGAATCTGTTTTTTCTCCGCAACAGAAGAAGCTCGTTCCACCCAGCATCACCGCCGTCCCCGGCCAGCTCTCCACCGCAGCACGCACCACGACCTCCTCTGCCCCGGCCATCGCTCTCCCTTGGTTAATCGATGAATCATCCACACGCGTGCTACGAGTGCCTCCTGGTCTGATGGTCTCCCTGCTCCTCGGTGGTGGTGCGCAAGTGGACGCCATCGCGTACTACGTGCGCCAGAATTACGCGTGTGAACTGTGGCAATGGAGCGGAGAGAAGGGGTGCCCGGAGTACTCGCGTCCGGTGACTCTGAATTTGGTTGGTTAGTCAAATCAGGAAGGGGTAAACATGGTCTGACGCTCTTGCAGAGGACGCATCCTCCCACTTCAAGGTGCTCTTTATTTCATGAAATTTCTTGAAATAATGTTGAATTTTCAACCAAAAATGTAGCAATGTACATTAACTGTTTCTCTGACTGCCTATGCACTTTAGCACTTTCTGCAGGTTCCTTCCATGTGCCCATTCTGCAGGTTCCTTTCTCAAGAACTGTTTCCATCGAGAAAAACGATTTTCGTCTAATGGACTCAAAAGATTACTTGGGCTAGCTCCTGGCAAATCTGTGAAGAGCTAGCTACCATATCCTGGTATCTAGGTATTTTGTGTCAATCGAGACAAATTTAGTTGTGACACACGTGGAAAAGGGGAATCAAGATGACTGGTTAAAGTTGTTAGCTAAGCTAATCTGTCGTGACCTTGCCTCTTCACCACTTATCTCCATCGAGACGTAAAATCACAACAAAGAGTGGCTTTCTGTCATATTTGAATTTTTCATCCTTAAAGATGTTACGTTCTAGGAGTTGCATTGCATCCGTCACGGCATAGGAATTATTTCTATCTCATCTCTTTCACGGTGCATAGTTTGAACAGCTAGATTTGATTGTATTTATTTGCATAATTTGAAGCTTTGGCCAAATCAATTTGGTAAAGTTATGGATATGTTCCTAATCAGTAATACAGACTAACATAAAAATTACTTATATATGACATTACAATTTAAAAAATTACAGTGTTTTTGAAGTGGAAAGGGCAGGCTGCAGATATACTGTCAACAAGGTATTGGAATATTTACAAGGTACTAACAAATTACAGTTTATCATATTGAACTATCAAACTTCTCATTTATGTTTAGATGTTATATTCACCTCCTCAATAATGTTAACACTAACCATGTCATCATTATTTTCTTATGTAGTGATTGTCCAGGTTGATTCCTTGTTCTTTGTCCAGAAGTGTTGCTCTGTGGGGTCTGCTAATTATCTGTCATCCTTTTGATATCACCTTAGTCTGAGATGCTTTTTTATTTGCAAAATATTCTACTTTGATTTGATATTTCTCGTGAGTTAATATTTTTTCTCACACCGTAGCGTTAGGGCATGGGAACTGATAACAGATAAACACCCAGGCAGAAACGATGCTTGTCTGATCTACTTGTCATTCTGAGAAGAAATAGACTTCTTGGAATACCATCATTTTTGTACTACTCTGTTCTCTAAATCTTGTCGTACCTGACAAGCAATGTGAGACAACTACGATTACGTGCGAGTAAGATTTTGCATGCATGCCTTTTGACCAAATAACCCCTAGCTATGAGCTCGCTAGTCTACAGGTATTCTAGGCTGAATTATAAGCTCTCTTTTTTTTTTCCAGACCTTCAACGGAACAAAAATCAAAACCTGATATATTATTAAAAAAAACTTGAAATCTGACAAAATCTCATGGGAATTCCGTCAGGCAAAACACCTCAGAACGTAAATGCATCATAACTACTTACCCTTAAAAAAGGCAGCATAATTACTTAACCATGTATCAGGAGAATGTTTGACGAGACATATTGGCTAATGTCAAATGTTATTCGCCATCAATATATTCAGGACTACGCTAGTCCATAACAGATGACACCCACAAAGTCATGTCACAAACATCTCACTCTGCTTCGTCTACGAACATGCCTGGTGACTTGGTGATTATTTCATTAGCCTCCGGCAGTGGTGAATCCTTTGCATCCGCTGCATACAGTATCTTCCGAACAGCTTTTGTCATCTTTTCAAAGAAAGTCCATGTCAGAATTAGACCACATAAGAAAAGGAAGAACGTGGATTATAACACCAAAAGCTTTTCACAGCTCAGAAAGACAAAAAACTAGCTACTCTAAAGCTATTCACCTTGAATCGCATGTGAACTACAAAATTAGATTGTATATACACTCATGCGATGATGTGGCACCGCCACAAGTTTTGCAAATGACGAGTGATTGTAGTATAGGCATACTACATATGAATAACAGAAAGTCACTGATGTACTTGCCCACTTACTCATTGGATTTGTTTAAGATGAGTACTAGTCATTTGAGTTCACAACCTATCACAGGAGAATGCAGACTAGATTGAATCAGTTAAATATGCACAGTACAAGAATCTATATTAAAGTTGTTTTTACCAGGAGATGCTCCAGTTCAGGTCGTTGACACAATATCTCTATGTCACGCAACTTTGAGAAGTAAAAGTCTCTTTCCTTCTCTGTACTGTCCACAGAAACTTTCAAGTCCGCAATCTGTGGGTCAGCGTAAAATTGCAGTAAGTATCAGAATCTATGATGAATTCAACATAAGTACTCAAATGTATGCAGCTTCCCGGACACTCTAATTGTGAAAGAGTAATTCATGGGTGATCGGTGCATATATTAATGGTTACATCTATCAGCATAAACAGCCACAAAACAAAGTAGCATACCTTTTCAGACAACTGCTGAATCTGTTCTATGTAATGTTCTTCGGCAAAAGTAGTACATATTTTTCCAAATCCAGAGCCTGTACAATCGAATTAGAATTGACATAATTTTTAATGTAAAGAAAAGGCAAGAGGAAGGCATGAACGTGTCAAAAAAAAAAAAATCTAAGCAGACGAGACTGACAGCACTAGTTGTCTACCATATTGATTCGGTTTGGTAAATTGAAGATCACGATGTTTTTCTTCAGAACAGTTACGTAGCTGCAATCTCGTTATTTAGTTACAGACAAACACTTCATCGAAGATCAGTTGGATTCATGTTACCTCCATCTGCTGAATCCGGACCAGAAAGTCTGTTGGCTTGTAGTTGTTGTTATCTGTTTGGACCGTCTACGAGCAAGATCCGAGAGCCTGGGGGTTGAGGGCGAGATTTTTGTTTTTGTGTTCATATCTTCTGATCCGGTCATCGGAGTCAGGGACGACGAGGTGGCCATCCGCCTTTTGTTGATGCAGTCCTCTGCACTAGAACAGCGACGGTCGAAGAAGAAGGTGGAGGCGATGAAGACGGCGGCGAGGTTCTGGTCGTGTCGATATAGTCGACACAGCGGTGGAGCTTCCCATCAGCCAAGCGCTCCCTGCAGATCGGTCTAAGGTTTTGTCGGTGAGTTATATCGGTACAGACAACTTCGGTGCTTGTGCCGGTCGGCCCCCATCTCTATTTATTGTAAGCTGACGACAGGGGCTCACCAGCCATATAGGCTGGGCGCCCCCGATCAGAGCGCGTAGGTCAAGGCCCAATTCGGCTATTGGGCCAAATTGGTGAGAGATCAATTCTAATATTATCCTTTTGATCTCAACTTATACTTTTATCTTTAATACTTTTAACTTTACTCATTCCATTACAGATTAATGTATAGAACTGTCTCATCGTCACGATCAATCGCCGATAGATTCAACAGCTACAATACACTTCTCTGTTTTAAAATAGTTACCATACTTTTGGACTATCTTTTAGTTCAGGAATCACAGACTTTTTTTTAAACCCAAGCCGACTATATGATCAATGAATACTTTAGGTGATAAACTTTTAGTAAGCGGATTTGCTAACATCTTTGCGGTACTTATATGCTCAAGACTTATGATTTGATCTCGAATTTTATCTTTCACAATATAGTACTTTATGTCAATGTGTTTGGCAGCACTACTTGACTTATTGTTGTGTGCATACATTACAGCGGTTCATTATCGCAGTACAACCTAAGTGGTCCATAGATGTCGTCAACCACTTTTAAACTGGGTATAAACTTCTTAAACCAGTTCACTGCCTCGGGGCCTCATAACATGCTACAAACTCGACATACATTGTGGACGATATAGTGACGGTTTGCTTTGAGTTTTTTCACGAAATAACTCCTTCAGCGAGAGTAAAAACATATTCAGATGTTGACTTTTTATCATCTTTCGCATAATCAGAATCTGTGTACCCTACTATATAGAGTGAATATGATCTTTTGTATGTCATCATGAGGCATTTTGTTTCTTGCAAATAACACAAAATTTTTTTTATCAATTTCTAATACTTTATTCCAGGATTGCTCTAGAATCTGCCAAGTAACCCGGTAACACATACCAAGTCAGGGCGTATACACACTTGAGCATACTGTAAGCTTCTGACAGCTGAAGCATATAGAACCGATTTCATTGGATCTATCTCATACTGGTTTCTGGGGCATTGAAAATCTCCATATCTGTCACCTTTGACTATAGATGCAGGTAAAGCACTACATTTATTCATACTAAATTTCTTTAAGACTTTCTCTATGTATATCTTTTGTGACAGTTCCAATACCTCTTTGTTTCTATCTCAGTGAATTTTGATTCCTAGAACGAATGAAGTTTCGTCAAGATCTTTTATATCAAAGTTTGAGGACAAAATCTTCTTTGTCTTTAGTAGCAGACCGACGTCACTACTAGCAAGTAGAATATCATCCATATACAGGATTAGAAAAATAAATTTCTCATCTTTAAACTTTGAGTAAACACAGTTGTCCTCTATATTTTCTTTAAACCCAAATTTTTTTATTATACTGTCAAACTTCAAGTACCACTGTTTTGAAGCTTACTTTAACCCATAAATCGGTTTCTTTAGGCAGCATCCCATTCTTTTATTTTTTTTCCACGACAAAACCTTTCGGTTGTGCCATGTAAATATTTTTCTTCAAATCTCCATTGGGGAATGCCATCGTTACATCTATATGATGTAACTTTAAATCATAATGAGCCACTGGTATCATTAAGATTCTGAAAGAATCTTTATATGAGACTAAAGAAAAGGTCTCATTGTAATCAATCTCTTCTCTTTGCGTAAAGCCTTTTGCCACAAGTCGTGTTTTAAATCTTTCTATATTCCTTTGGGAGTCAAGTTTTGTCTTGTAAACCCATTTACAGCCTACTGTTTTAGCCTCTTTAGAAATAATTTTCAAGTTCCAGACTTTATTTGTCTTCATGGACCTTATTTCCTCTTCTATGGCCTCAAGCCACTTTGAAGAGTTTTCGCTTCTTATGCCTTCTTCAAATGAGATGAGATCATCTTCTATTTAAAATTTCTCTGTATGATAAATCTGATAATCATCGGAAATAACTGATCTTCTTTCTCTTTGAGACCTTTTTGAGGCCTCTTTATTTTGCACATTTTCTGTTGGAGGCTGTTGTTGCTCCCCCTCATCTGTGGCAACGAGTTCTATGAGATACTAAGTAACAGGTTCTTCATTCTCATTCATTATTGTCACAGGAGGAACAATAACAAGTGTTGGCACCACAGTGTCTTGCACTGTCGGTGCAGCGACAGCCGGTAGTGAGAAGAATGGCCCTTGAATCATCGGAGTAAGCGCATACGTCCGCTTCTCTTCGAGATCAATCTCTCAAGCTACTATGCTCTCCTTCATCATCTCATCCTTTAAGAAAACAGCGTGTCTCGTTTCTACAAACTTTGTATATCTGTCTAAACAGTAAAAACGAAAACCTTTTGACTTTTCTGGGTAACCAATAAAATAGTAACTCAATGTTTTCAGATCTAGTTTCCCAAGATTTGGGTTAAATATTTTTACCTCAGCAGGACTCTCTCACACGTAGGTGGTTTAGTGAGAAAATTCTACCTGTCCACAATTCATACGGTGTTTTCGGCACCGATTTACTGGGTACTCTGTTGAGAATATGAATGGCGGTTTTTAACGCCTCCATCCACAAACTCAGTGGCAATGTAGAATAGCTCATCATACTTCGCATCATATCTATTAGAATACGGTTACGTCTTTCAGCTACTCTATTTTGCTGAGGTTTGTTCGGTATAGAATACTGAGCTACTATTCTATTTTTCTGTAGAAACTTTGCAAAAGGTCCAAGAACTTGTCTATACGAGTTATGCCAACCGTAGTACTCCCTCCGATCAGATCGGACTATCTTAATTTTTAAGTCGTGTTGGTTTTCAACTTCAGCCTTAAATATTTTAAATTTATCCAAGGCTTTATTTCTTTCTTTAATTGGATAAATATAGCCATATCAACAGTAATCATCTGTGAATGTTAATCATAACCATCTACACTTTTCATAGGAAAGGGACCACAAATATCTGTGTGAATAATTTGTAGAACTCCTGTGTTTCTTTTTGCATCTTTCTTAATTTTTTTTACATATTTTCCTTTGATGCATTCTCTGCATTGTTCTAAGTCTGAGAACTCTAGTGGAGGAAGAATATCATTGTTAACTTTCTCTCCCTTGAAATATAGCCTAAACAACAGTGCCATAATTTTGACAACGCATCTAGAGTTCTTTTTTGTTTTCTGTTTACATTGGTAGACGATGATTCATTTACTTTCTCGCACGCAACGTTCCTATTATCGTATACGACATTCACATCATCACGTAGTGATAACAAATAAAGCTTATTTTGTAAGATGACAAGACCAACACATTCTTTATTAAACATTATTTCACACTTGCTATTTTCAAAATGACAATCATAGCCATCATTGTCTAAACATGACACACTAATCAAATTCTTCTGTAAAGAGGGTACATAAATAACATCTCTAAGTAAAAGAGTAAAGCCATCAGCTAGCTCTAATGAAATATCGTCAACGGCTTCAACTTCAGCTTGGACTCAATTTACAACTTTAATGCATCTTTCTCTTCTTTGCGTAGTTCTCGTCGAACAGAATCTCTGTAAAGAATTAACAACATGAACAATTGCTCTTAAATCAATCCACCAAGTAGATTTTGAATATTACACATACAGGAATTTGTTTATAAAGGTAATAATGTTTTCACATTTCTTTGTCATGATCATCTTTAAATAAGAGAGACAATCCTTTTTGTAGTGTCCCATCTTCTTGCTGTGAAAACACTAGTCCTTGTCTACTGTAAATTTGTTCTGTTGAAGTTGATGGACAGGAGCTTTTTCTCTTGTTCTTTGAGGAGTGACTGTCGAAATTCTTTCTTTTGTTATCTTTTATATAGTTGATAGAACCAACATGTGAAGCTTTAATTCTGTCCTCCTCTTGTATACATATAGCTATGCATTTTTCAAAGTCTCATGTCTCGAGTTGTATGTTGTAATTGACAACGAATGTGACAAACTCTTTTGACAAAGAAGCAAAATTCAAATGGATAAGGAGCTCATCTTTGAGACCCAGATCTATTGATTTGAGTTTGGATGTCATGTTGCTTATCTTTAGTATGTGCTCTCTTATGTCATCGTTACCATCAGAATATCTTTCTGTCACAAGCTGTTTAATCACTTGTATAGCATATGTCTTTGAAAAGCCAGTAAACTAACTCTTTATTCTTTCAAGGTACTCTGTGACAGTGTCACACTATGAAATTGAGCCTACAATTGCAAGCTTAATTGTGTTCTTTATCACAGCCATACACTTTTTGTTGGCTGTGGTTCATTTCCTATGCTCAAAGTCATAGGACATCTTTAATGAGAACATAATCCATCTGTCTAGTCTGCCAAGTAGCATCAGTCTTATTATCTTTTCTTACTGGTGCTTCAGGCTCAGTGGGTTTGCTGTGGTGAGAACCCAGTCCACCTCAGTCAAGATAAACGCTAGGTCTATTTTTTTCTTTCAGTCTTCATAGTTGTCACCTTTGAGAGTAGGGATCTCTTTAATACAAATCATTAAATTATATCTGCCAAAAAATAAATCAAATAAAGTGAGAACATGATAACAAAAAAATTATATACCTTATTTTTAACATTGGTCAAAATATGACACATAATTTTGTCTTATACATTAAACCTACATCACCGTTGGCTAGAAATAGAAATAATGTATAAAAATGTCAATTACAAAATTATAATACTGTTATTATCAACGTTGGTCAGTACCACTATTTTTTCAAAATTAAATTCTCCCGTTGGTTTGAATTTAATAATGAAAATTATATCTTAAGTTCGCAGCGGAAAATAAAATTTTCTAATTTTTAGAAGCATTTATTTTATATTCTATTCTGTCAAAATATCTCGTTGGTTCAAATTTTGACAGATTTATTTTAGCAAAATTAGCCAAATAATCAATTAACATAAGCCTATGAAAATTAAAAAAAGGAAAATTCCTTAAAATTTGGCCAAATTTTGGCTTTTCAGCCCACTGGTGCATAGTGGCCGCGCATTGGCGCAGTGGTGGACCGCGCTCGCGGCCCAACTGCCGCAGCGGCCCGCGTGCCTTTCCCTTTTTTTTCTTTCTTTCTTTTCTTTTCTTTTCTTTTCTGGCCCATTAGGCCACACCGGCCCAGCTCAACAAAGCACCCTAGCCAACTTGGGTCTGAGCCGCCATTTTGCGCACTCGCTTGGGCAATATTCGGCCCGCGAAGTCGGCGGACGCCGCCAGCCGTCGGATCGAGATCCCACGGCCCTCGCGAAATTCGGGGATATAAAACCCTGAGTCCCCCCGCGCGGTGAAAACCCTAGCCCATTCCAATCCTCCTCGCCTCCTTTTGCGCTTGGAGTTGCAGCGGCGGCTGCGACTCGGTTGTGGAGCGCGGCCGCCATGACGTGCAGGCGCTAGCGCGCCAGAGCGCGTCGCCTCTCTCGTGGCCGTGCCGGAGCGCCGTGCCG
>BCLH01001728.1:48859-72560 GCA_001602315.1 Zoysia pacifica | reverse complement strand
TAATGATCTACTGGACCGTCTAGCAAATATCGAAGCCCGGCGTCATCAGGTTAGAACTGTGAGCACTATCTAGACTGCATGTACATACTAATTCGATGATGAATACTTGGAATAATAGTAACTAAATTTATAGAAAGTTAGAATTCTACTGGTTCCTAGTCCATGGAAAAAGGCTCTAGGTGCTAGGCGTTAGGCGAGCGGTGACTCACTGCCTAGCGCTTAAGCGTGCTTAAGCGTGTCTAAACGTTTTTCTAAGCGGTAGGTAGTTTTATATTAATTTTATGTTGTCTAACAAAATAAGATAGAAAGGAAAAACAACAAAGAACAGAATGTGACAGGGTAACCATTTAATGGCCCATTTAGCCCATTTTCTTCTCAAGTTCACTGGCCCAATCAGCCCAACTACACATTTTGTGTTGCCCTAGTCTGTAACCAGTGGCCAAGCACCATGCAAAGGACAGCCGCCGCCACCTCCAGTCCAGAGCGAGGCGGGTCCTGCCAGCACGAGCTTGAGCTCCCTCGACCTCCCGTCCTTGCCGCCGCTGGTCACATCGAAGAGCAGCTGCGGCGGCGCGATCTTGGGAGAGCGGCGGCGGGGCGACCTAGGAGAGCGGCGGCGCGGCGCAACTTCGAAGAGCGGCGGCGGCGGGATGTTCTCAGAAACGGTGGCAGCGGCAGGACGACCTCGGAACAGCGGCGACGGCTGCGCAACCTCATCCTCTGCCTAGAGCGCGCGTAGACCACGAAGCGATGCGGGATGCTTCCGCCTAGCGATTAAGCACGCCTAAGCGGCCGTTTAATAACGCTTTTTTTTTTCACGGTTCCTAGTACAACAGCATCAGTATGGTTGAAAAGATCATTAGGCTACTGGACAACCAACCGAGCATCTGGAATTTAGGAATTAAGTGTTAGATTCAGAATGTTTTTTTGAACCATGCTGAAATAACACATAACTTACTCTGTATTATTTTGAGTATGCAAATTTTTACTAATGTTTGGTTTTTTGAGCAAGCATCAGAATTCATCAGTTTATTTTTTTTATTTTTTATTTGAAAATGTTGTGTTGTAGGGGAATGGTTCATCACACCCATCTCCTTCCCCACGACACGCACAATAGTATCAGTGATAATGACAGTAATAATTACAATGATATGTATAGCGGTGATGGTGGCTGCAATGGCATGCGTCATGGCGAGGGCTTGAGCGATATGGATGGTGAAGACAATGGTGACAATCAAGATATGGAGTAATCTGAAATTGGCACATGATCTTTTTGGCATATTTTGGTTCAAAGTAGAGAGATGCAAGCATACTTTTGTAACTAGTGGATGCTAACCTTTTGGTAGTGACTTAAACTATATGGTTTGTCAAATACTTTGAAGCCATTTACTAATCGTTACTAGCTTCATTTGCTAATGGATTGATACTATTTGAGATTTGTTAATGCATACTTTCTTCATTTTTAAATTGACGTCGCAGTTGATTTTTACAATCAACTTTGACTATTCGTTTTATTCAAAAAATTTGCACGAATGTGTAAAATTTTAAGTTGTGATTAAAATAACTCTAATGATAAATCAAATTACATCAAAATATATAATTTATCAAAAAATTTTGTTGAATTTAAAAGTCAACAGTGATATCAATTAAATAATGGATAGTGTATTATCATGTGGATGCCATTTTTTGGTTCATGAATGCGTATGAAAAATTGATATGAAATATGCGTGAATATTCTTTTACAAGCTATTTATTCTGGGTTTGCAACAAATTTTTGTGAGTGAAAAGCATTGTCGTTGTGGTTTGTATGGCACATGAAAAAGTTTACATTTGGGTCTGGATAACTATTTTAGTGTGCGCCCCTCATGAAAACTATATTTTCCTGACAGCTTCTAACCACAACCGAGGAAAAGGACGCAGACTAGCATCCAGTCTTTTTTTTTAAAAAAATAATGGAAAAACGGTTCCGGCCTCAGTCTCATCAAGTCTTATTTGTTAGGTTGATAACAATAATGTACCGTGTTATCACAAAGTATTGGCTGGGTTTGTCTCACTACATTGTTCTTCGAAAGTCAGAAATTGAAGGTAAGATCTTATTATAACCAAACGTAACTGATATGCCATTTAAGAGACTCAGGTAAAAGAAAAGTATGTAAAGGTTAGCAGTACTGAGAAGAAACCGAAACATCTATGAGAAGAAAGACCTTTTTTTCACCAAATCAGAATGCAATTTAGATGGATATATCCTGATCAGCAAATTAATGCTTTTAATTCTCTGAGGTATAAGGTCCCAAGCGATAAACAGATTATTAATCCAGCTACTCCGTAGGTAAAAAGAATGACCTGATTCCCATAGCCAAATTAAACACGGCCAGCATGTGTATCATAGAATTTCACCTGTGGTGTCAGAATCCTGCGCGTGATTTACTCTTCATATTGTCGCGCACAAAATTTCTAGGACATTGCCTACTTTATCTGTTTTAAAATATAAGTATTGTTAGATTTGGTAAAAGTCAAAATTTTTAACTATGACCATTAATAATTGAGAATTAATATTATCATATATAAATTATATTATTTAATTTTTCATGAAACAAACTTTCATAATATGTAACTTTTTATAGTAAAACTTGTTTAATATTCTATAGATATATTTGTCAAAGTTAAAAAGATTTGACTCGACTAAACCTAAAAGTGTATATACAGTCTATTGGAACAGCAGTAGGACACATTTAACAGGTTACCAGTGGATAATAATGATCGATAGTTGCCTCACCTGAATCATTATATGTCCACAATCTCTACAATAGGACATACTACATTGTTTCTAAAATGATGCCGTTTCAGACAATCAAACTGAACTAAAATAACACTAACAACCTGTGTCCTAACCATATGAAAAGCAAAATGGAGGGAGTATTAAGAAAATTGACGATGATGTGCACAACCCCACACCAAGCAACATATCTACAGTAGGCATGGACATATTTTAGGAAAATTAATGATGATGTGCACAACCCCACACCAATAAAACATTTTCAGATTCTAGAATTCGTCTTATTAAAAAAAAATAAAAATATTATTTATTTTATTGTGAAATATTTTATTAGTAAAAATAATTTAAGCATGACTGGTTTGTTTTTTATATTTTTATCAGTTTTTTGAATAAGATGAATGGGTAAACATTAATTTCTAAAAAGTAAAAAACACACTTATTTTTGGAGACGGAGGGGAGTAATATACAGTGCATGATTTTAAAGTGGAATGACGGCAATGAAGTTACACACAACATGTTACACAATGTATTACCCTGCTCGGATGGCCCTAGCTGGGTTCCAACTGTGCAAAGAGGAAAAAAAGAAGAAAGATAACACTCATTTCCAAGTTACTAGACCTATTGTAACAGCAGCATCCAACAGATCATGAGAACTAGAACTAGGTAATCAGAGCACGGATTGAGTTTTTTTTTTTTGAAAGGAAAGATCACGGAGTGAGTTGCAATGAACAAAGTAGGTGTTCCTAGGAATAACTTATTTTGACGTTATAGTCCGCACGAAACTCCTAGAGTATGCATTCCTAAATGAAATATTGTTTTCACCTAACATTTTCTCCTGCCTCATATATACCCACAGAAATAACATACAGACTTCATGCCAGCACAAAAAAGATGACCTTCACTCTTAACTTTGAGACATAAAAGTCAGAGCAAGTCAAAACCTTGCTTCGTCCCACTTCAATATATGGACTTTCTACTAACACGAAGATAAACCTTGGAGCAAACATAATAGCCTATCTTCTACTCCCTTCATTTCATAATAAGTGATGCTTTTGACTTTTTAAAATTAACGTTTGACCATTCATCTTATTCAAAATATTTATGAAAATACAAAAATAAACAAATTAAAATTAAAGTACTTTTAATAACGAATCATTTTATAATAAAATAAATAATATTTTCGTAAATTATTTGAATTAGACGAATGATTAAAGGTAGATGTTTGAAAATCTATAAAGACATTTTGGGATGGAAGGAGTATTTTTTCATTGACATGAGAAGTGAGAGTAACGCTGCCACTCAGAATGTCACTGAATTTTTTTGGGTACTGCTAGCATTTAACATTCGCTGCGAGGCTGCATCGAGCATAATTCTCCATGATGGTAATAGAGTTCCATTACAATTTACAATAAATCGCTCCCTGCGTAATTTGCAGTAGCATAGCTGGTCGTCATTTCACTAATTCAAATTTCTAATAAGTACTACCTCTGTTCTAAAATAATTAGAAATTAATGATATTTTATTATATAAAAATTATATTTTTTAATTTATCAATGAAATAAACTTTCATAAAAAAATATTTTATATTAAAAATTGTGTAATTTTTTAGATATTATTAGTTAAAGTTAAAAGACTTTGACTTTATCTACACTAAAAATACTTATATTTTAGAACGGAGGTAGTATATTTTGAAATGGAGGAAGTAATAATTATTGACTCTAGAATACAGAAAATCATTCAAATTGTCCCAATGATCCAAGTTACACGTACATATGTTTTGCAACAAAAATAAAAAAATATGATTCAATAATCCGAAGTGCAAGTGTAACATCTTTTGTCACCAGATATACGTGCTACATGATATATTCGGCATCAGGGGCCAAAAGAAGTTAAATTAAAAATAGGAAAATAATCAAAATATTGACACATAGTTCAGCAATCTTGAAAGCCAACAAATATCCGTACATACCTTCAGTCTCACGCAGTAACGCTGCGTACATCCTCCCCAACGCCAACGGTCGAAAGAAGCCACCGCCATCCGCAACCAAAAAGAAAATCCTGACGAATCACACGGGATTCGAACCGGTACGAGTATTTGGAAAGGGGAACGAAAATGGATTCGGGACGTACGTGTAACGTGCGCAGCTTCCCTTGATCCCTTCCCTATAAAACCCGAGTCCGCTGCTGCCTCGCCCCGCACCAATTTGCAAACGCTAGGGTGGTGTTTGGGGAATGGAATGGTTTTAAAATATTTACATCATTGATTTTTAACATTAATTTTGACTATTCGTATTATCTAAAAAATTACTCAAATGTGTAAAATTTTGTTATTATTTAATTTATTATTAGTAGAATTTAAATCATAATTAATAATTTTAAACATTTGAATAAATTTTTTGAATAAGACGAACGGTCAAAGTTGATGTCTGAAGTCAACAGTGTCAATAATTTAAAACCGAATAGAGTATTTATTCATTCATTCATTTCTCATTCTTTACCCCATCCTCCATTTTGAGTTTACCAAACGCCACCTAGATTGATCCACCGCTGCCGCACGAGCTAGCCGCGGCCATGCGGCGTTGCCCCTGCGCCCACGGCAACGGCCGTCCTCGTCTTCTGAGCCTCCGCATCTACCACATCCTTGACCTGGCCGCCGCCGACCTCAACGGCATGGCGGACGACGCCTGGGCGCTTCGACTTCACCACTTGGGATGTGGCCGCTGCGCTTGCGGGGGACCCATGTGAGCGCGCCCCTGCCGGACATGGCACGCACGCCTCTGCTGACAAGGCCCCTCCGTGGTCTCCGTGCTTACACGCAAGCAGATCGTGTTCCTGCCCTGCGGCCTCGCGGCTGGGTCGTCCATCACCGTCGTCGGCATGCCCAGGGCCCCGCACACAAGGAATACGTGTTAACCTGAGGTAATCTATTTCTTGCTGTTGCATGGAGTTATTTCTTGTTCTCTCACAGTGGTGACCAAAGCATTCTGTTGACACTCAAAAATCAGGGCCACCGAAGTGTTCGACAAGTTGCTAGAATATCCAGCAAGCCCTCTCAGTTGGAACACTTTGCCCACCAGAGTATCCGATATAGTACCGGAGTGTCCGGTGAGTCCTTTTGAGTTGAGGCACTTCGCTCATCGGAGTGTCTGGTATAGTATCAGAGTGTCTGGTGAACCCTCTCGGGTCAGGGCACTTAGCCCACCAGAGTGTCCGACAGTATGCTGGACTGTCCGATGAGACTTCTCGGGTTCTCGGATTTACATGACGGACACTCCGGCATTCTACCGAAGACTCCGATCACCGGAGTATTCGACACTTTATCGAACATTCCGGTGGTGTCAATTTTGAAAAGTTTTTAGTAGATTGATTCCAATTTTTTTTAAACTTAAGAGATCCGTTGCCCTGCGTGATAAGACCATCTTACCTCTATAAAATAGAGGCCCATAGCCAGTTGAGAATCATCCTAATCGTTCAAACCATTTGCCTTTATATTTTACACTTCTCAAACTCTAATCCCCTCACTTGACCCCGTTTTGCTGTTATTTCTTCGTCTCGGCGAGGACCGAAGGCGATCCGGTTGGCCTGATCGAGCCCGAATCATTCTTAAGATGATCCTCCTCTGATGGGGTCACTCCCGAGGCGAGATTGTTTAGGTGCTGCCCAAACCCGACATTGAAGAAATGTCGGCGTTCCCGCACATGGACGTGCGAGCGGTGTGTTGGCCCAGATCTAATTTTAGCGTCAACATACTTTTTGATGACTCCGCTGGGGAAAGAGTGATTCCGGTTGCACAAACCGAATCGTCGTTTTTCACCATAAACTTCAAGATTTCCACGACGAACATTGTTGTACCGTCCTTAGAGGAGTTGCTCGAGGAAGTGCGCAAGGCGTTCTTGGAACGTCGGAAGACCTCCGAGGAGGCGCGTAAGGTGCGCAAGGAGCGAGAGTTGCAGGAGTACTTGACATGTTTCAACAAAGACCGCCAATGCACGAACTCTCAAGTGAAGGAGCCCGTTCTTCCAGCCGTCGACGACGACGCGGCCATGAGTGCTGACTAAGGATATCTTCGCGGCCCGTTACTTTTAAAGGCCCGTTACTTTTGAAGACGTTTCATATTATTTTGTCGACATGAAGAAGGTCTTAACGAATGATATGCAATACATAATTCAAAAGAATATGTCTAAGTCTAATAATAATAGTATCACATCATCTCTCATGTTGCACATGTAGGTCCTACTATTAGTACTTCGGCGCCCACTACTAAGTGTAGAACAACCCCTATATGGCATGCCGTTGAACTCGCTTAGTGGACAAACTAGTTTTCTGTCGCATGTGCAAACGAGTGCTTTGGTAGTGTCTCCCGCTAGCGTGGAGCCAATCACTAGCATCTTCAATTCGGCCACGAGCTGATTGAATGAATTGGCTAATTTTGTTCTTTTTTACCGTACCGTCGCATATAACACACCACCTATCCCACCAAGCGATACGGATATCTCTCATGGCCCTGTTCACAATGAATTATTTAGTGTCATAAAAACGAGCGTACACCCTCCACCTAGCACTTCCGCTAGGCCACCCATTGCCAACATAGAGGAGTGTATGGCGCGCATTAAGGAGGACTTGAACAAATAATTTCGCGAAATGCTAGGGGTAGACCTCAAGGGAAGAGACCAGATTTATCAAAAACTATACCCCACATATTTTGATTCGGTCCCTTATTCTAATGGATGGCGTGTGTTCGACTTCGTCAAATTTAATGGTGAAGATAGTAAAACCACTTGGGAACACGTTAGCCAACATGTGGCGCAATTAGGAGAAGCGGGTTTTAGCAAAGCTTTGAAAGTACGCTTGTTTTCTTTGTCGCTAACTGGAACCGCTTTCTCGTGGTTTTTCTCATTGTTCTCGGGCTCCATCTATACACATGGGAGTCTTTGGAGCATAAATTTTATGATCACTTTTATTTTGGGAACAACGAGTTAAAGTTGTCACATTTGACATGGTTCGACAAGGAAAAGATGAACCCGTCGTTGATTATTTTTGGCGGTTTAGAGATGTTAAAAACTGATGCTTTTAGTGGTTTTCGGTCACATCTTAGGGAAAAGTTGGAGGGGTACGATTTTTTTACACTCGCTCACTTTCAACAAAGGGCTTCGGCTCAAGAAAGTCGAAGAAAAAAAATAAAATATGACTACAAGACCCACCACACCGTGCACGTCGTAGAATGTGATTCGGATAGCTTCGATGATGATTCTAATGACATTCTAGCTGCCGAGATTGTTTGACCCTTTAAGGCCAAATCATTCACTTGTGATTCTCTCAAACCGGTTCATAAGAATCAAAAAGACGATGTGAAATACATCTTTAATGTAGCTAAATGTAACAAAATTTTTGATGAGCTACATAAAAGTGGGTACATTAAGATTGCGTATACTTTATCTTTGACGGATAAGATTAAGCATAAAGCATATTATAAATGGCATAATTATTATTCTCATGCTACTAATGATTGCAACGTTTTTCGTCGACAGGTCCAATCGGCCCTTAATGAGGGATGATTGAGTCTTAAAAAGATGTAGATCGACAAGCACCCGTTTCTCGTCAACACTCTAGAGCTCAACCCCAAGGTACTGATTCGGCCTTATCAAGCCGATTCAACTAAAGGGAAGAACGTGATCATCGAAGAAGAGATGCCTATTTCTCTGAATTAGAAAGGTGTCTTTAAGAAGGTGATGCTCGAGAAGTCTCTTGATGGTCAAGAGTCTCTCAAGGTCACCATCTAAGGCTCTAGACCCGAAGCAAATTCCACAGCCTAAGGTGATAAAGCCAAAAAAAAATCTGGAGCTGGGCAAGTGGAAGATAAAACAAGGCAAACCCATGGACCAAAAGATGAAGCCTAAAAGCGGCTTCGACTGGCTCATGGCTAAGTACAAGAATCGGTCTATGAAGCGACCAAGATCACCACCTAGGGGAGGCAGCTCATGTAGGAAGGTGATGAGACCAACCGTGAATGTTTATGGGTCTCCTCTTTTTCCTCCACATGGGTTCGAAATGCCGCCACTATGGTTTTATCCTATGTCTTGCCCACCGTTCCCTGTGTGGCATCCATACATGAGACTGTAGATGCCCGTGCCACCGATGCCCATGTCACCGATGCCCGTTCCATCGATGCCATACCCGCCATTTCATCCGGGTTGGAACAGATCGAGAGAAGATGTCTTCACAAGGCTCTTCAACCTTACTTCAGATCGGACGGATTCTCGACCGATCAAGGATCAAAGAGGGAGATCCACCACTGCGCCTAAACAGGAGTGGCGCCCGAAGTAAGGTAACAAACCTACTCCTTCCACTTTTGTCCATCAATAAAGTGCATCCGGATGTGTCGTGAAAATCGGCACAACCGATGTCAAAATTGGGAGAGTCTTCATGGGACCGGTCACTTTGGATGATCCGATCGAAAAGGCCTCCCATAATCATGAAGCTAGCAGCAGCAAGAGTTCCTCCAAGTACACACAACCGAGGTGATGTCCGCCTGGCTTGACCCACAGTCAAAAGAGGAAGCTTCAAAGGCTGCGCCTCCAAAAGATGTGAGAGGAGGAAGCAGAGAAGAAGAGGGACAAGGTCTTTAACAAGATCAAGCCGATTGTCCCTCAAGGTAAGCAGTGGAGAGTTAAGGAGGAGCCCGAGGCCCCTACTCCACCAATGACGGAGGAAGCGGATGCTACTTTGAAACCTTGGTTGGGCTGACGTTGTCTTGGGAGAGGATTTTACAGCGCCTTCGCCCACGGGAGACGTCGATATGTTCGAGTTCGACGACGACGACCTCTTGGACTACGAGCCTACACCGCTTCGAGAAAGTATGGACGTTAATACTATTTGCTTATCTCTTTCTGATTATTCGCTTGTAGAGGAAGAAGAAGTCATGGCACAATTCAACTTTGGGGCGAAAAGTGCTATCTTCGAGAAGCCCAAAGAATCGAAGAACCATTTGAAACCCCTCTATGTGAGAGGTCATATCGATGACACACCAATTTCTTGTATGCTTGTAGATGGTGGTGCTATTGTTAATCTAATGTCATACTCTTTGTTTAAGAAGCTAGGTAAGGCCGATGACGAGCTCATCCGAACCAACATGACTTTGAACTGTGTGCGAAGAGGAGACCCTATCGAGGCTAAAGGGGTCGCTTTTATGGAACTCACCGTTGGGAGCAAGACTGTGGTTACCGCTTTCTCTGTTGCCGATGTTTTCGCGGTAGTTATAGCTTGATCTTAGGGCGTGATTAGATTCATGCCAATATATGTGTCCCCTCTACATTGCATCAATTCTTGATACAATGGGTTGATGATGATGTAGAGGTCGTTCATGCGGATGCATCGGCTTGTATTGCTATAGCTGAATCTTCTTTGCCGCATGACACCGTCAAGTGGTTGACTGGTTTTGACTTGACGAATTATGATTTTTTTAGTGTAACTAGAGATGGTTTTGTACCCGTCATTATAAAACCGATGGAAAATCGGCTCAACCATATAATGTGATTTAATGGAGTCTAATCTTGATTGATTGCAAAAGAGAGTGGAGCACTATCGGTTCAATACGAACGATATGTGTGAAGCTATAGAAAAAATAGAGGACATGGATTCACATCGGCTGACTCTTTTGAGGAGGTAAACTTTGGCAGCTATGATGATCCTAGGCCAACTTATATAAATAAACATCTGAAAGCCGATTATAAGGTGAAGTTAATCGGGTTTACTAAAAGAATATGTAGACCGTTTTGCATGGTCTTATAATAAAATACTCGGGTTGAGCCGCGTGCTAGTTGAGCATCGGCTTCCAATAAAATATGGTTTTAGACCCTTTAAGCAACCGATGAGAAGATTCAACCCGAATATGCACGATCGGATTAAAGAAGAAATTAATCGATTGCTTGATGCAAAATTTGTAAGACCTTACAGGTATGCGGAGTGGATATCTAATATCGTGTCAGTAAAAATGAAAAACACCGGTAAGATTAGAGTTTGCATTGATTTCAGAAATTTGAATAGAGCCACTCCTAAAGATGAGTGTCCTATGCCCATAGCCGATTTGTTGATTAATGATGCTTTCGGCCATAGAGTTATTAGTTTTTTTGATGGTAATGCGGGATACAACTAAATCTTCATGGCCGAAGAGAATATGTCTAAAACTGTTTTTAGATGTCTAAATTTTGTAAGATTGTTTGAGTGGGTTGTCATGACTTTTGGGTTAAAGAATGCGGGTGCCACATATCAAAAAGCCATGAACTTTATCTTTCATGGTTTGTTTGGTGTCATTATGGAGGTTAACATAGATGATGTGGTGATCAAATCGGTCGCTTTGATTCTCACTTGGCCGATTTACAACTCGCTTTGGACCGGATGCGTTGTTTCGGTTTGAAAATGCAACTCGCTTTGGACTGGATGCGTTGTTTCGATTTGAAAATGAATCTGCTCAAATGTGCTTTTGGTGTATCGACCGAAAAGTTTTTAAGCTTCATAATTCATGAAAAGTGCATAGAGGTAGATCCTAAGAAGATAGAAGCAATTAAGAACGTGCAAGAGCCTACATGTAAGAGAGAGTTGTAAAGTTTTTTAGCAAAAATGAATTACTTAAGGTGATTCATTTCCAACTTGTCAGAAAAGATTAATGCATTTACTCTTATTCTTCGACTAAAGAATGATGGTTAGTGCTTGTCAGAAGATCAAAGAGTACTTGTGTTCGCCGCCGGTGCTTAGGGCGCCTAAGGGAGGAGTCCCTATTCGCCTCTACGTAGCAGCGGAAGATGATATAGTTAGTGCTGTTTTGACATAAGAAGCCGAAGGAAAGGGGTACGTGATCACCTATGTGAGCCGATGGTTGGTGGATGCGAAAATAAGGTACACTCTCATCGAAAAACTATGCTTTTCTTTGTATCATGCTTGCACCAAGTTGATACATTATTTGCTATCTAGTACTTGTGTGATTGCTTGTCAAACCGATGTTATTAAACACATGTTGCATAGCCCTATTTCTAGTGGTAGGCTTGGTAAATGGGCTTATACATTGATTGAATATGATTTGGCTTATGAATCATAGAAATCTATGAAAGATCAAATTGTTGCTAATTTTATTGTTGAACATCGGATTGATTTAGAACATGATCTAGATGTTGCTTATGTTATTTTTACCTCTTGGAAGTTATATTTTGATGGATCGGTTTGTAAATAGGGTTAAGGTGTTGGTATGGTTTTAGTATCTTCTCATGATGCACACTCTAAATTCTCAAACCGATTAGAGTATGATTGCACTAATAACCAAGCTGAATATGAGGTGTTGTTGTTCGGTTTGGGGATGTTAGAGTCCATGGGGGTTAAGCATGTAGAGGCATTCGGCGATTCGTTATTAGTAGTGTAACAAGTTGCTGAAAATTTTTAATGCTTAAACAGATCGTTGAATGCTATGTTGGATAAATGCCTAGATATTATTAAAGGAATGGATGAGTTCAATATACATCATGTGCCTAAGCTAGAGAATAGTAAAGCTAATGAATTGGCACAACAAGCATCGGGTTACAGTGTTAGTAAAGGTAAATTTTTAGTGATTAACAAACCGATGTTTGAGGCGTTAGAATTAGACCGTTCAGACACTAACACGTCAAACCGTGTTAGTACCGAATCATTTGATTGGAGGTCACCCATAATTTTATACATTCGTAGCCCAACCTAAAGTGTAGATAGAAAAGTTCGACATGTGCCTTTTTAGTATACTTTGATTGATGGTGACTTATATCACCGACTAGGGGATTATTTGCTTTTGAAATATTTGGGTGATGACAAGGCTAGAGTAGCTATGGGAGAAGTTTATGAGAGTATTTGTGGTACGCATCAATCGGCTCCAAAAATGAAATAGTTGTTAAGGAGGGCCAGATTCTATTGGCCAACCATGATTGCCGATTGCTACCGCTATTACAAAGGATGCGAAGAGTGCCAAAAATTTGAAAACATTCAATTGGACCCGCAGCCATGATGAACTCTATTATAAAACATGGCCATTTCGAGGATAAAAATTGGACTTTATAGGGTAAATACATCCTCCATCTTCGAAGGGACATTGTTTCATGTTGGTTGCAACAGATTACTTCACCAAATAGACCGAAGCTGTGGCTTTCAAGAACATGATGCGCAAAGAGGTAATTAAAATCTTTACCGAGCATATTATTCATAGATTCGGCATACCTCAAACTTTGACTACCGACTAGAGTACTTCCTTTACGTCCAGTCATGTTAAAGAGTTTGCCGAATCCTACGGAATTAAGATACTCAATTCATCCCCATATTATGCTCAGGCCAGTGGTCAGACTAAGTCTAGTAACAAAACATTGATTAAACTCATTAAGAAAAAGATAGAGGACCATCTCAAGAGATGACATGAAGTTTTATCGGAAGCGTTGTGGGCTCATCGGATATTTAGGTATGAGCAACCAAAGTAACACCCTATGAACTTGTGTACGGACAAGAGGCCGTTTTACCCGTCGAGATAAATCTAGGAGCTCTAAGATTAGTTAGGCAAAATGACTTATCTACTGATGAGTATAGGGTGTTAATGCTAGACAACATTGATGAAGTCACTGATAAGCGTTTGAATGCTTTGAGAGAGATCGAGAAAGATAAGGCGTGGGTTGCTAGAGCCTACAATAAGAAAGTGAAAGCCAAAACTTTTCAGGTGGGTGAATTGTTTTGGAAAACTATTCTGCCCGTAGGTTTACGAAGCAACAAGTTTAGAAAATAGTCTCCTAGTTGGGAAGGGCCATATAGAATAGTAAGGGTCATCACCGGAAACGCATACATGTTGGAGGATGTTCGTGGAAAGTCATTACCTAGGGCCCTTAACGGTCGATACTTGAAAAAGTATCATCCGAGTGTATGGCAAGAAGCGTAAGAGGAAAGAACAGCCGATATGAAGTATGGTTGCCAAAAAATGATATGATGGCCGATGAGTCGGGAGGACCATCGCTCTTAGAGGTTTTTGGGTGCTTAGAGTGTTTTATGGTGCAGAAACTTCACCAAAAAACAAAGAGCACATGTTGACACTCAAAAATCAAGGTCACCGGAGTGTCTGGCAAGTGGTCGGAGTGCTTGGCAAGCCCTATCGAGTGTTCAGTATAGTACCGGAGTGTCTGGTGAGCCTTCTCGGGTTAGGGCACTTCGCCCACCGGAGTGTCTGACATAGTACTGGAGTGTTCGGTGAGCCCTCTCGGGTTAGAGCACTTAGCCCACCAGAGTGTCCGGTAGGATGTCGGACTGTACGGTGAGCCTTCTCGGGTTCTCGGATTTACACGACGAACACTCCAGTATTCTGCCGGAGACTCCGGTCATCGGAGTATCTGACACTTTACAGACATTCTGGAGGTGTCGATTTTGAATAGTTTTCAGCAAATGGATTCCAATTTCTTTCCAAATTTAAGAGATCTGTTGCTCTGCGGATAAGACCATCCCACTACTATAAAACAGAGGCCCATGACCGGTTGAGAATCATCCCAATCGATTAAACCATTTGCTTTTACATTTTATACTTCTCAAACCCTAATCCTCTCACTCGACCTCTGTTTTGCTGTTCTTGCTTCGTCCCGACGACGACCGAAGACGATCCGACTGGCCTGACCGATCCCAGATCATCCCTAAGACGATCCTCCTCTGACGGCGTCTCTCCCAAGGCGGGCGGGATTGTCTAGGTGCTGTTCAAAACCAGCGTTGAAGAAATATCGGCGTTCTCGCACATGGACGTGCGAGCGGTGTGTTGGCCCGGACCCGATTTTGGCATCTAACACATTCTTCACCATGATATTTGTGCCAGGCACAAATCTGAGGTAATATATTCTTATGTTCACAGGTATTCGTCAAATATAAGTACAATCATTATAATAGTAGAGTTTCATGATACCATGGCTTCTTTTAATTATGTACATATTTATTCTTACTTACAAACATTTTCCAGGTATGTGGATTCACGTGGTCCTATTGCAACCGTCAGCTTGCATCTGGTGGCAATGACATCAGTGTAAGATGGCTGTCCTTTTTTTTTAATTACATTTGAATGCATTGTTATAAGGAGTTCACTACGTTATTCCTTTCGTGCAAACTAATCTTTTTCTCCTTTTCCAGTTTTTTATATAGAATCGACATTCAGTACATCCAGTATAAATATATTGAGCATACAACAGCTTTTAAAGTTATAATAGCTATTGCTTGGTAATCTCGATCATGTACATTGTTTTTGCATCTGGTGGCAGAACAGCTGATAGATGCACAATATTTTGGAATACGACTATAAATGCACCTTGAGTTGTTTGGACATAGGAAGTCAGGTAATTTTGTAACCTATTATTTTTCGACAATTATCTTCAATCCTGGTTCTTGTCCTGCTGATCGTACAAACATCATAATTATTTCATTTTATTTCACTCAAAATGTTAAGGGAATATATTTTAGTATTTTACATTCTTATTATTCCTTTAGCACATGTAGGGGTATGTGACAATCAGCAGATTCACGAAAGCCTTAAGATGCTAACTCTTTACATGTTATTGCTAATATTTCATTGAACTGAAAAATGGTTTGTATATGCTTCAACTGAATATATATAGCTCTTTTTCAGGAAAAGATATATGTTATTGCTAATATTTCATTGAACAGAAAAATGGATTGTAAAAGCTTCAACTGAAGATATATAACTCTTTTTCAGGAAAAGATATGTGATAACAAATCCAAATGCTTTCAGAGAGAATTTCTTCCATTTTTTCTCAAAACCAAAGAAGACGACAAGAACAATGAACATAAAGCTAAGTGAGTTTCATGCTCATCTCTGTTTTTTTTTTTTTGCTCTTTTTGTCTCCATCTTTTCTTTTTGTTTTTAATTCTATATATATGGAAACTGGAGTAGAGGAATATAGTGATGGAGCCAGAGGTAAAAGCCTCAAATTTCATTTTATGATGCATTACTATTACTACTAGCACTAGCATAAGTTGGCTACGACGGCGGTGGTGATGGTGGTCAACCACTACAATGAGCTGTTAACCATGGGAACCAAGTCCATGGCAGCCAGATCCACGGTGGTGCCCCCTCAAAGATCCATTGCGGTGCGCCCCTCTCAAATTCAATGGAATCCACCTCTTTGCCATGGCCAAGACCACAGTTCGGTCAAGTCCCTTTCAGGTTTGGGAGGTTAGAGCTGTTGCATTTAGTACTCTTGCATGTACTAATAGATGTGGTGGTTTTTAGTGTTTTTTTGTGATTTTATAATTTCGTTTACATTTGACTGCATCAGATTGTTGGACTGAAATTCTTTTAATTATATCTTTGATGCAGTGGGGGCAGATAATGATGTCGAGAACAGCTGCAGAAGTATGAATCAAAAGTTGTCCTCTATTCTTCATTTCTTCTGCAATTTAGTTGGGCTCGTTTGATGTTTGAGCAGAACAAATTGGAAGCACCTCATGTAACTTCCCTAGCAAGAGATCACATTATAAGGTAATCTTCAAAATCAACATAATCTATAATTATGTCACCTAGAGGCAGGGGGGGGGGGGCGGTGAATATGTGAATCCTGCAAGTTTAAACTCTTTTCGCAGATTATTTCCTGTTCACACAAAGTAAATACATTGGCCCTTTAATTTTTGTCATTCAAATCACCAAAACCCACTAGGGAGTTTAGATGCACATTCAATCTCCTTTTTGATGATTGATGACAACCCAATTAAAGCTTATAAATAATTAAATAAATAGATTTTTGAATCCAGAGATGTATTCCAAGCTCCCTCTAAATATGTGCTTTGGTTCACTTATCAAGTGTTGGTTTGATATGCAATTGCACATATTCAATATAATCATGGGAGCTTACAATATATCTCTGTATCCGTCGGGTGCAACAAATATGTGAAGTGTCAAAACAGATAAATCATGATGCATATATGACAAAGCACTCATAAAACAAAAGGAAGGCAAAAATCAAGCAAAAACCATTCAGACCTGTTTCCAAAACAGGTCAGGTCGGTTTTGCTGATTTTTGCAGCAAAGAAAAAATATTACACCATTTCAACACATGTCATTATGATAAGATCTCTTAGAATATTAAAACAAGGTTCAATACGCACAGTAGCATACATTAAGTTTAAGAGATACAAATTTTCGGATTTTCACGACTGAGATACATCGATCCCTGACTTATAACATCCATATGCTCTGTAGAACTTCATAGATAGATCTTTAAGGTTTAATCCTTTTATTCTCCCCCTTTTCAACAATCATCCAAAAAGTGAATTGATCGCCCATGAAATAGAAAGAAGCGCACACACTTTAGTTGTCATTTCCATCATGGCGAGAAGGATCCTAAGGTGGATTCCACTGAGCTGCATCATGTGTACTACCAAAGAATGCATCCACATCTGCTAAAGCTAAAGCTTGGGGATCATTATATGGCGGTGGAGGTGGAGGAGCATGTGGTGGTGGAGCCTAGAGTCATCACCTCCTGTGTGAGAACCTTAGTACTTAGAATACGGGTCCTCACGCTGATATGTTTTCATTCGAGCTTCAAAGGTTTTCACTTCACTTTCTTCATCTTTGGATCCAATGGGAGAGCGAGGGGGTTGAATGTTTCTCTCCTCACACAATAATTTAATTGCTGTTGTATTTTTCTTCCTTTTTTTGCTTTTCCTTGTGGTTCCTCACATCCGCATCGTATTGTGACCTACACATGCCAAACACCATGTTAAAAAGCTTTCGAATAGGAAAAGGAGGCTTCTCCTGGCTCTGGGAAGAAGAGCTTTCTTGCTGCCTTTGCTGAACATGCTGCATTCTAGATGGTCTTAGTGGAGAAAAAACCGGGGCTGCACCTTGATCACTGGCTGTGGGATCAATGGGAACTACTGGATGTTTAGTTTGAGTGAGTTTGAGTGGTTTATGTGACATATCCTTGGGAAAGACCTTAGTCACATCCGCAATCATGTATATGATGTAAGGCGTATAACCACAACTCTTCAATGGGCCCAAAGATATGCTCTTTATTTCATTCCAAATGAATTCAAAGACAAAAGTTTTCTTTACCTTCTCTCATCTTAGCAAGCAAGTTCCTCCCATAAGATGAAATCTTTGTTGGATTATCTTCTCTTAGGAGTTTTTCTCAACATCCAGTTTAGGCAAGAGTAGTAGGTGTACATTTCGGTGATTGTCCTATGATTTCCTTGCTCCTGGAGGGTACATAAATTTTGTTTCTTTGGAAGGAAAAGTATTTTGGAGATGAATTCTTGTACGTTGTGCATCACAAGTCCACAACCAAAGCGATAACCAAACTCATCATAGGATATTCCATACCCCTATTTTTGTCATCCATATCATATTCCTTGTATTACCCTCTTGAACATATAAAGTGGTAAAGAATTGCGCAATGATCTCCGTGTGCCAATCAAATTTGAAGCACATAATCCTTTTGACATGCTTATTCTAACACGCTGCATGATTTTATTAAAGATTGGGTTATTCTTTCGTTCCATATGTTTCCAATCCACCCACTGAGATTTGGACACAGGAATTTCTTTGTTGTCTCATAGAAATCCTGCTGGAACAAGGTGTGAAACTGATAGCCGGTGGCGTCTTTTGGTATAGTCCGTAGATCATGTATTCATAACATTCTCACAAGATCTGTTTTCCCTTTTTCCTTTGTAATTGGTGGCATTTCTTATTACTGGTCCTGAGGGCTTGTGCAATACTGGCATCACATCAATAATAACTCTTCTTTGCGCTCCTCCAGTGTTGACATTCACAAAGACATTTCCCTCTTCTTCCGCCGGTGCCTCTCCATCATCACTATCACTTTTAGATACAATAGCATGTTTGCCTCTCCTAGGTGATATATGGTAGTCCTCATTCTCCACATCATCATCTTCACTAGAGGCTTCCACAATCTCATCTTCATCAATGTGTTGTAGACTTTGGTCTTCCAACCGGTTCAGAAACTTCAACATTTGTATTCGATGAACTTGCACCGACAGTTTGGTCATGTCACTTGTTAACCCTTCTTTGGTAAGTGTGATTAATATTTCTTGACATTCTAACTTTCTTGACATAGATAAAAATGTATAGCATGTATGAGACCTCATGAGTAAAAGATGATACGGAAAGAATCATTTATAGGAGCCAAGGCACATGAGGACAACACCTTTGCATCTAAATTGGTTTGACTAGTTACAAAAACAGGTCAGATTGGTTTTGGGTAGTGGGCTCAAATTTCATGTCGATGTGATCAAAATGATACAAGGAATTTCAAGGTTGGCATGATCATTTTGATCACCTCGACATGAAATTTGAGCCCACTCCCCAAAACCGGCCTGATCTGTTTCTGTAACCGATCAGACCAATTTATGTGCAGATGTACTGTTCTCACATGCCTTGACTCCTATACGTGATCCTTTTCCTATTATATTTTTCTCCCGAGGTATCATACATGTCATATATCTTTATCTATCTCAGGAAAGTCAACATGTCAAGGAATATTGATCACACCTATCAAAGAAGGGTTAAAGGGCGACATGACCAAAACGACGGTGCATGTTCTTCGAATGCAAGTGTTGAAGTTTTTGAACCAGCTACAAGACCAAGAAGGTCTACAAAACACATAACTCTCCCTAGCGGCAACATGCAAATTGATGACGACGAGATTGTGGAAGCGCCTGTAATGAAGATGATGATGTGAAGGATGAGGAGTACCATATATCACCTAGGAGAGGCAAACAGGATGTTGTATCTAACAGTGATAGTGATGATGGAGAGGAGGAAGAGGAAGAAGGGGGACATGTATATGTAAATGTCAACATTGGAGGAGAATAAAGAAGAGTTGTCATTGATGTGATGCCAGTACTGTATAAGCCCTCTGGACCAGTAGGAAGAATTGCCGCCATGTACAAAGAAAGAGGGAAAATAGATCTTGTGAGGAAGTCAAGATCCACATGCTATGCCAAGATATACCACTGACTATCGGTCTCACACTTTGTTCCAACAGGATTTCTATGAGACAGTTGTCAAATTCAAGAAATTCCTGTTTCCAGATCTCAGTGGATCAATTGAAGCATATGGAATGGAAGAATGATGCAATCTTTAATCGAATTATTGAAGCATGTCAGAATAAGCATATCAAAAAGATTATGGGCTTCAAGTTTGATTGGAACACAGTTAATTGCACAAGTCTTTGCCACATTATATGTTCAAGAGGAAAGGAATACAAGGAATATGATATGGATGACAGAAGAGTGGTATGGAGTATCCTATGATGAGTTTGGTTATCGCCTTGGTTGTGGACTTGGTGATGCACAACGTCCAAGAATTAATCTCCAAAATCATCTTCTTTCCAAACAAATATAATTTATGTAACCTCCAGTGGAGCAAGGAAATCATGGGACAATCACCGGAATGTAGACCTACTACTCTGGCCTAAATCGGTTTTTGAGGAAAAACACTTATGCCAGGAGAAGGTAATCCAACAAAGATATCATCTTATGGGAGGAACTTGCTTGCTAAGATGAGGGAAGGGAGAAGGAGATTTTTGTGTCTTTGACTTCATTTGGGAGGAAATAAAGAGCATATGCTTGAGCTCATTGAAGAGTTGTGGTTACGCGCCTTACATCATGTATATGATTGAGGATGTGACTAAGAAGGTTTTTCCCAAGTATGTGTCACATAAACCGCTCAAACTCACTCAAACTAAGAATCCAATAGTTCCTATTTCTCCCAAAGCGGATGATCAAGGTGCAGCCCCAACTTCTCCTCCTCCAAGACCATCTATAAGGCAGCATGTTCAGTCCAGGCAGCAAGAGAGTTCTTTTCGGAGTCCTGAAAAGCCTCCTTCCCCTATTCGAAGGTTTTTCAACGTGGTGTTTGGCATGTGCACAACACAACATGATATGAAGGTGGCACAACACCATGAAAAGCAAGGAAGAACAATACAAAAGCAATTAAGTTGCTGTGTGAGGAGAGAAACATTCAACCCCCTCGCTCTCCTATTGGATCCGAAGATGAAGAGAGTGAAGTGGAAACCTTTAAAGCTCGAATGGAAAGATATCAGTGTGAGGACTGTATTCTAGGTACATAATTCTAACACAGGAGGTGATGACTCTTCGGCTCCACCACCACATGCTCCTCCACCTCCAGCGCCACACAATGATCCACAAGATTTTGCTTTAGCAGCTGTGAATGCATTCTTTGGCAATACACATGATGCAGCTTAGTGGAATCCACCTCAGGATCCTTCTTGCCATGATGGAGCTGATAACTAATGTGGGCGTGCCTCTTTTCTCTCTTGTGGGCTACCAATTCACTTTTTGGATGATTGTTGACAAATGGGGAGAAGAAGAGGATTAAAGCTTAAAGATCTATCTTTGAGGATCTCAGGAGCAGAGGGATGTCGTGGCTCATAAGCTTTTGTCGGGCGCTGGTCCCAAAGGCGGTGCTCGACCTTAGGGTCGAACGAGTAAGGCGGTGCCTGACCTGGGGGAACGAGTAAGGCAGTGTTCGACCCAGGGGTTGGACATGCCTTATCTTGTTAGAGTCGAACATTTTGCAAATTTTGATGCGGCCTGTGGTATGATGGGCCGTCTTTTATAGCTGGGCTTTCTGACTAGGCTAAGACTTTAGATACTTGGGGTATATGATCCTGTCAATAATAAGTATATTGTTATTGTTATTGCTGTTATTAGTATTATTACTAATAATTATAGTACTAATAATATTAATATTAGTGTTATGCTTGTCACTGCTAATATTATTATATTTTATTAGCGTTATAATTATTAATAATTACTAGAATTATTATTATTACTATACTATTATTAAAGAGAATATCTTATTACATTAATTAGTTACTATCATAATTACAATTATTAGAATTATTATCAATATTAATCTTATTAGTATTATTGCTAATAATAATATTTTTTATTATTGGTATTAGTAGTGATAATATAATTATCATTATTATAAGTATTATTGTTGGTAAGTGAATATGTTTACTGAATATAACTATAAACTTTTATTGTAATTGCCAATACCTTCTTTATGTAAAGAATATTAAAGAAATTAAATTAGTTTAGCAAGTTGAAGAGACACTTCTCACTCTAGCTGTACAATGGATCTGTGGTTTCTTTTCGCCTCCTCCCCTGCTTCCCTTCTCTTATCTAGGGCCTCCTCTGTGAACAGAGGAAGCGAGCAGCTGTTTCAGGGGCAGGTCGATATGTGCTTTTCACTTGCTCCCCTGCTCCCCGTCTCTAAGGCCTCCTTTGCGAGCAGAGGAAGCGAGCGGTAGTTCAAGGGGTAGGAGGCAGCAACGGCAGGGTCGAAAAGGAGACAAAAGAGAGAATCTTTTAATATCTAAAACGGCTCGTTTTTTGGCTTCCGTATCTCTCCACGTCAGCCACTAGCATTTGAGTATTGTAGGATGAGCTGATTTCCACCGTCCGATCACGCTAGCTGACGTTCACAACCCTGACTCTTCCAAACCTCCGACCTTTGTTTCTCTATCAGCAGCGCTGCCGCCCTCTACTGCTGTCGTCAAAGTCGCCTCCTGTCGCTAAGGCCTCCGCCCGCCGCCGCGCCGCCACCGCTGTCGAAGCCGACTCCAGATCCATCCAATTTGTCATAGAATCCAATCTCACCGTTTGTCAAACATTGTTCCGCTCCGTCGCCTCGATCCCAACATCACCTTGCGCCAACAACATTCCAAGCGCACGCCTCTTGCCTATGGAGAATGGTAAAAATGGGAATGCTTCTTCCATCAGGCGGCCACCGCCGGATTTCTAGCTCCATGCTTTGTTCTCAGCTGCTTCGCGGTGGCGATGCGATAGCTTTTTTTGGCGTCAAGCGGATGCCTGGACTGGCGGCCGAGCGCTTAGCTGTGTCTACGGAAAAGATAATAAGATCAATGGCTGTCGGCTTGCTGCCCGACGACGTGGAAGGTCCGCTTCAAGGCCCCCCTCCCAACAGGCTGCAGCTTGCTTATCTCCAGAACCTGCATGCCTTCGGACAAATCAGAGAGTAGCATATGGAGGCATGGCTAAGCCACAAGAGCAACACGAGATAATATTAGCTGGCCTAGCCCTGAAGTGTTGCAATTTATATTGGGATTTTGAATGTCAAATTATCAGTGTTTACTAACAATCATGACAGAGGTAAATAAGTAGATGACCCTCTTGCTGTTTTGACTGCTACTGCACGGATTGAATGGAAGAGAGCACAAGATGATTGAAAAAGAGGGTAATTTTAGTATTTCGCAATTTTGATGCTGCTGTCACCTGTTAGAAATTGACCTCCACCCGTTTTGGCCCAACGGCCTAAATAGCCCTTTGACCTAATCGCGCCCTGATCGAAGGCTCCCAGCCAATTATGGCTGGTGGGTCTCTGTCGCTAGCGCTACAATAAATAGAGGCAGAGACCAGCCAGGACTCATGACCTAAGTTTGTCCGTACCGTCACACTCCACCAACAAACTCTAAATCTGATATGTGAGGGCGCACTGTGCCGACGCGAAGCACTACCGCCGTCACCGCCACGACGACCACCGTCACCGGGAGACCGACGACGTCGCCGTGAATCCTATGCCACTGCCCTCTGCACCGACCGACGCTGCCCTAGCGCAGAGGACTGCACCGACAAAGGACAGATGACCGGATCATCTTCTACGACTCCGGCGACCGGATCCGAAGGTATTGACCACCTCCGAACCACAGATTTATTTTCGACACGAAACTCTCGGATCTGCACTCCTAGACACCGGAAAAAAATACAACATTAGCATCGGAGCCAGATCTAGGAGTGAATCCTGATGAGTATGGAAAAACTCACCGGAACCCCACCCGCGTGCAAAGATCCGCAAAGCAAAATCGTAGCCGTGGG